>UCOM01000077.1:0-154109 GCA_900474385.1 Ormyrus pomaceus
AGTCTTAGGCTGAAGCGGCTCTTAATATTGTGAGTATTCTTCTTATATCAAGCAATAAAATCAAATACTACACATTGCGAAAAATAAGAACATGATACTACACAATAACAATAAGATACTACTTCACAATAAAAATAAGAGCATGATACTACACGATAAGAATACGATACTGCGCAAAAAGATAAGAATCAGATATTACACAATGATTGATTCAAGCTGTATTAAATGTATCTTTGAGTAACTCAATAATTTTTTAATCTAAGCATTTATATTCTACTTTTTTACTTTCCATGGGTAAGGTACTCCTATCCCTGTACTACTAATAAAGTATGAATGTGATACATGTTTACAGCTAATACATGATTTCAAACTTTTTTGATAATTAAGGAACATTTCGAAACATTTTCAATTTTTTAATTGTAAAACATAACGTTCATTTTTCCTTATACTTACTTTTCTCTTTACGATTTACCACCCTTAACCTTGCAGTCCCTAAATTTTATAACAATTCACAGTATTTGGTATAATTACTATAACGTTATTTAATAACTAGTAATCTTATAAGGTTTAGAATGTATATAAACGTACAATTATATGTAAGTTAATTATTAATATTACATGAATTAAATATTTTCCGTTATTTATAATAATTAGAAAAAATTTAATTTAGATAAAACTTAATAGCAATAATCTTAATAATAAGAATATTGCTCTTAAGATTTTATGAAAGAATATTTTAATTTTTCAGGAGATAAAACTTAATATATATTATGTATATTTTATTCGTTATTGTCTTATTACTAAAATAAGAAAAAACTTATAAATGAATTATTATAATTTGCGTTGGATTTAAATTTTTTAATTTAGTTGATACTGTAGTAATAAGATAGCTTCTAAGTTAGAATAAGTGACTTTTACAATTTAATTTTAGGTATTTACATAGATAAAGTTGATGAAATTTACATCCTTTCATTCTTTAATATTAGTTTAGCAGCAGTATTCTGTGTTTATTAAAATTTGTATAAATATTTTGAAGAGTATTTCTTTTCTAAGCATATAACAGTACATTGTTGTAACGAATTTCTACATTTTATACTGCAAAGCATTTAAAATATTTAGAAATACTCTTTATATTCCACAGAATACTTGTTAGTCGATTCAAATTCAAAAATAAACCTAACCAGACGTTTGCGCGGGTTGAATATTATCCAAAAATAATAAAACCCGTAATAAGAATGATGTTCTACTTTTTGTCCATTTTTTCCGCGTAATAAAACATTTTCTTGCAGCGAAGCTAAGTTTTTCTATTCAAAAAGAAGAAGATACTGACTGAAAAATCTATGGTCAACAAAACCAAACTTCCACTCCCAAGAATCCTCTCACATGCTTCACCCTCTATCACGCAGTGCTTTCGCTCCTAATTTCATTTCTTTCAGCATGCAGCCGCTGTAAGCGTCACTGCTTTTGTCCTGCATGAAAACGTTAACTAGTATTCAATTTTCTCATAAAATATTTTTATATAAATCATGTATTGGCTTGTAACATTTAATGAAATTATGTAGCGAATGCATTGCGTGTACGTGTGCGTGATTGCATGATTGAGAGATAGAAGGCAAGTAATAGTTTGGCTTCACGTTTGCTTCGTAACGAACTGTAAGTATCCACTTACAGTGCGAGGTAAGCAGTATCATTGTATCGGCAATTATTTCTTAACTCTATTTCTTTCATGCTTTACTCTTCTCTGCTTCTATTTGTTAAACATCTTAATGAATCCCAAAAAAACCTTATCATTTCCTGTAAATAAACCAATTTAAAAATATTTCTAATTTTGATTGAAGTACTTATTTTCACGAGTGTAAAAAAAAGAACGGGATAAATGCGAATTTTAAAATTATAGGGCCACCGAGCATAACTCTAGTGGCTACAGACGTGATTCAAGAGATTATTATCATAGAGAATATAGAAGTGACAGGTATTTTCGTAGTGGCCTGCTTTTAACTTAACAATGCAAACTAATTAACTACTAACGCACCATCAATTATTTAGGTACCCTCATAAGAGTGAAAGCAGCAAGGAAGATTCAAGACGAAGACAGTCACCTAGATCAAGATCGTACTCAAGAGGACGCGAACACCATAAGTCTGATCACGATCATCATCAGTAAGTATCGTTCCATTCGTTGCCCTTACACATTTCTGCGGAACTTATATTTTAAACGAGCTATTCATTTTTTTTCAGCTCCAGCAGAAGTGATAAAGATAGAGATCATCATCGTGGTAGTTCTAGTGAGCGCTACCACGAGCGAAGAGATAGAAGAGATTCTTCCAGGGAGAATCGACTTCCACCGGGCCCATTTGTCGAGCCTTTGCCTTTCCCCGTTTACTATGGTGTAAGTTACAATTCATTAATTTCAGCTTCAAGTTTCAAATGGAAATTGTTCTTAATTAATATTGAATTTGCATATTCTGCAGGCTTTCCCGCCAAGGCCGATGATGATCGGACCCCCAATGCGGCCGCCGCCGCCAATGGCCCGTGGCCACATGCCCCCTATGCCAATTCGGCCAATGCATCCGCCACGCTTCATGCCTCCGAATTCATTCGGACCTGAACCCATGGGACCTCCGAATCGTAAGTTCAATTTTCAATCACTTTACAATCCCATTAGAAAACGTGATTGAATTTGTAGATTAAATTATTTTGCTCTCTGTTTTAGGTTTCGGAAGAATGTTTTAACACCGGCGTTTAGCTTTAAGAGCTAAACGAAACTATTCATCTAAGTCATTCGAAGAGCGGATTGAAGATGTGACAGGGAAGACTGCCTTTTAATGTTGCTACTGAAGAAGAGTGTTTGATGAAATGGAATCTTGTGATTGTAAAGTGGAAGAATAATAGGAATAATTGTGAATAGTTATTTTTTTAAATTTTGATGAGAATTTTTAATTTACTTTGCATGAAATGTAAATTGATATTGATTTTTATATAGATTTTTAATGATCTTACGACAGTAATTAATGTATGTGATACATTTTTAAGAATAGTCTTTACGTCGAGTATTTAGATTTTAATGTTTAATGATCATTTATGATAATTGTGATTAAGCAACGAAGGTTTACCTAGGAATAGATTATAAATTATTGCTTCTGTTAATTTTTTTAGAACTCCATCAAAAATTATATTCTTGTTCAAGTAAAACTTTTTCATTTATAAGTATACATCTGTAATTTTAAATATTTGAAGCAATAATAATAAACCTCCATGATTTTTAATTAATCGTTTATCATTTTTTAATAATCAGCAAATTTCCCAAACGTTTCCACCGCAACCTTTTACCGTAACAATACCAATGAAAATTAATCCCATAGACCAACGTGCCGCAAACGGTCATCTTCATCAATATCCTTTCAATCGACAATAAATTAGCCTTTCAATTATGCATGCACGAAAGCAAAAAGCGTGTGAAGGGATATTTCCGATAACGGGCTTCTGAAAAAGTTGACTAGGAGAGAAGTTCGACTATAAAGGCTTGTAAAACGAAAGGAAACGTCGATTAAAATTGCACGCGGCGTTGTACTAACTGTCGAGAGTCCCCGCTGACGATGACAAATTGCTTGCAGATCTTTGGGGATCTAATGGATCATGATCGCAGTCTGTGCTTCTACGAGACCCCTTTTTTCAAAACGCGATTTCGCTATTATTCGGTGTTGATCGTCGTGGTTTGGGTTGACGGTTTTTAGACACGGTGTCCGCTCTTCAAAAAATCATTTTTCGAAATCGGAACTGATGCGATTTGAAAATAGGCTTTGTTACCGTTCGAACGAAAAAGAAAGTAAGGGACGTTCACTTTGAATTTGTTTTGAAAAAAAAAAATACATAAATATAAATTTTAGAGCAATTTAAATCTATTTTTGTGCGAAATAAAATTAATTTCGTTTTTGAAATTTAATAACGTTTAAAATAAACTTTTAATCTATGAAAAGGAATTGTATTAAAATTAATTTAGCTAACATAATTTAATATTTATTTGTAAAACTTAAGTGTACAAAATAAACTGTAGATTATTTTAAAAAAATTGTCTTTTAATAACCTTCAATAAAGATTTATGGCCAGCGAAACACACATTCTAAAGTATAAATATAAACGACAGTTTAGAAGTTTTCTATAACACCAACTGGTGACATACCGTCAAGCAGCGCACTTTTAGCAAATTTATGAAAAGTCATAAAAACGAAACAGTAGCCTACGCATCGTTTCAATAGCCCGACGCATCTCTCACACTCGCAACGCTCATTTTTGACAAGAGCCCCCGAAAAAGGGGCATAAATCACCACGCGCTTCTCAAGAGCCTCTCACCTACAATCGCGTCTCTATCTCCTCCGCGCACAATGCGAAGCCCATAAAAATAAAGGAAGATTCTCACAGGAGGACAACGCGGCATTAATGAGGGCCAATAACTCACCGGCCGCCTCGCAATTACGCCCAAAGTGCCTCTTAATAGAAAAGCCAACTTTCTCACCTACGCTCCCCCCCGGACGCCGCATGGGAAAGACGCGCCCGACACCCACTGCGACGCGCCGGAAGTCGAGGGGGAGGCTGATTTTTCACTTTCGAGTGCGAGGACATGAGCCCCCGCTGTAGGAGGATGCAGCATCAGGGGTTGCTGATGGGATTTGCAGTGTGGCGTTTGTTGCGGAATTCTCGTTTTCTTTGGGACCGATGCTGTTTCCAACGGAGTGGCTATTCAGCCTGATTCGGTTGGATTTGTAAAGTAAGGGTATTTATGGAGAGCCCCGTATGACTTTTAGAAGTTGACGTTTTATTGTACAGTTTTCATATGGGATATTTAATGTTTTTAATAACACGAAGGAACTTTAATGGAAATCTTTGACTTTAAATCTTTTTTTGTCGCATTCTATTATACTAAAATAACAAGGTTACAAGTACGTACGTCCCCTCATACTATAAAACATTTAAAGCTCTTTAAATCCTCTTGTTAGTCATTCAAAATCTCTTCACAACCTGGTAAAACATCGTTTTTTTTTTTTCACAAAAAAAAAAATCTCCAGCACTCATAAATCCAGCAACTTCTTCAAACACGCATATATTAGTATTTAGCAGCGGCATCCCTTAAACATATCCTTCTTACCAACAATAATCTCCCCTCTCTCTCCATTGAAAAGAAAACTCGGACCTTCGCCGACCGTGAAAGAGAGAGAGAGAGAGAGGGGAGAAAGGAAGGTGTCCGGCGGAAAAGTGTCCGAGAATAATAGCCCGGGGAGGCATAAATTTACTCGGCGAATCCTGATAATCGAGGAGAAAGCCGTGTAAACAGGGGAGAAGGGCGTGCTGATTATTTACGATTTTTTTTAACACAGGAGCTGCAGGACCGTTGGGACTTTTCCATCCGTTGGGCGGCTCGCCAGTGCAGGCCTCGTGCCAAATATCCAGGCCTCGATGGATGTAAATCCGATTTCTTAATGGCGCGCAGACGCGAGTTATGTTATCGCGGCCGAATTAGCGAGAGCGCGGCCCGTGACAGCTGTGCCGCTGCCTCGGCAGTTCTGCGCGGCCAGGTTAATTAATAGGAGGATTATAAATGGCTGTTTGTTGCGGCGAGAAGACGCGGGATATTAATACGGTAATCGGGAATGCGAGCAAGTGGGTCTTTTGGGTTATTGAGTTTCTCGGGTTTATTTAGAAGCGCTTATTTAGAAGCTTTATTGCGCCTATTAGGTACATTGTTTCCCGGGAGTCTTTCATTAAAATAGTTCTCACTCGTGTACAATGCTCCTAAGAATTAAGTAATAGATACGACAGCAATTTTGTTTGCTTGTCGGATTATTAAAGTAAAGTAAATATTTTTTGCTTATTTACACCTATTTGAAACTTTCGAATGAAAAGTCGCACATAATCAATTCCTCCCGAGCTCCTTCAGCGCACTTCAATTAAATCTAGACTACTAAAAACAAAGGCTCGTAAATAAAGAAAAAAAAACTCCTTGCAGTCTTACGCTTTATTCCCGCGAACAATCGTACAGTCGTCGCCTCAAAACCACTCATACGATCAATTAGTCTCGACTTTCATGGCAATCCGACTGTACCGAGGCTCCCTTATCCAGGGCAGCGTCGCGGCGCCTTTGGTCCAACGGCCTCAAAGGCGTATCGCGAGAGGAGTTGTTTGCGTTATTCAAACGCATCGACTCCTTCTCTTACCTCCGCTCCGCAAGAAAAGCTCCCCTGGGAACCGCTCTCGCTCCCTGTGTTTGCGCGCAAGCAAGAGAGAGATCGGAATTGCTTGTTTGCGCTGAACTCTATGCATTCCAGGTACCGGCGCTTTAAAAACTTTGAAATTCAGGCGAGAATTTTGGCTGAATGCGCGAGTAGGCGAAATAGGAAGAAGACCAGTCGTGTCTCAATGCATTATTAAGGAAGCGCGGTTATTGCGTTCAATTTTTTTAGTTTTGAATTTACTCCACTGTCGTGTGCCAAATGAGTTAATCTGGGTTCACTCTCGTTCGAGGCAACTAGTTTTAAAATTGAAGAAAGTATATTTAATTTTAAAAACTACATCAGATATATCATATATGTATAGTATAGCATTTTTGTTATTTCTTGCGCCCTACAATAATAAACTATTTCCAAAAGGTGCCAAGTAATAAATGAAAAATTTTCATATTCACAGCGCGCCTTTCCCATTTACAAGCAACTTCTGCAACCCGCACAAAAGCTCCTTGATTTATCCTTTACCCACACCATAACTCACGTTATTTATCCAACATTTTTTACCCCGCGGAGCACAATGGCCCGCAAACAGTGCCGATATTCACTTCTGCCGCGGCCTGTACAAACAAGCGTATAACGTCGCGCTCTATATAAGCCCGTATGTAAGATCGCGCAATTGGAAAAGCGATAAAGCGCCGCGGGACGCGCGACTCCACCCCTTTCCCCGCCGGCCCGTTTCCTTTCACCCGCCCGGCGAACAATGCCGCGGCGTGTTTGGAAACACGCGAGGAAGCTGGCCTTTGTCTTTGCTCGGGAGGTTAAAGCGAAGATTAGGACGGAAGGAGGCTGCGACGGGACGATTTTGCGCCCAAGATTTGCGTGTGAACGGCTCGGGGGATGGGAAAGTGCAGTTTACGCTGCACCGGAGACGCTTGGTTTGGCGTTGTTTTTTTTTTTCGTGAAGAGGCTATGGAGTTGTTGGCGCGAGCGATGGGCAAATAAAGAAAAACTTTCGATGCGTGTTGCGGGCTGCATTACACGGCTCTTTGATTCGAGAAAAAGAGTGATTTAAGGCAGCGGGGTGTATATTCTGCACTGTAAGTTAAAAACATGCATTTTACTTTTTTTATTTACACAATAATTTATTTTACAGTGTAACAAGAATTACAGAATAATTAAACATTTTATATTGATTTAGTTAAATTCCCAGACGCACCCAAAAACTTCGTAACGAGTAACACTCTCACACAGAGCATCTAAATTCCCGCAGCAACCAGGCAAAAACAAAAACTTCACCGGCGCCCCGAACAACAGCAGCAGCAGCAGCAGCAGCGACCCAACGTAGCGAAAAGTTCCTCCGCGGATTCCGGAAGGCACAAAGGCAGCAGGCCGTAAGTCAAAAACTCATAAGGTCTCGGCGCGAGCTTGTCATGGAAATTCGGGCCATAAATAAGCAGCCGCTTACGGAATACACACTCCGCGCCTCTCTCCCCGCGGGGAGACCTTATTTTTAAAAAGCGAGACTCCCCCGAGAAAGAGAGAGAGAGAGAGAGAGAGAGCTGTACGCTCGCCGCCTTGTTGTCCAATTAGTCGTGAGCCGGATAGCCTTTTTTCTCGTGCGGCTTTTCCGTCGCCGTCGCCGCCGCCGCGCGGATCTGCTCGATCTCTCGCGCGGGAGGAGAGTAAATCACCGCGACACTCCCCCCGGAGAGGCGCGTGGGTGTTGTTTCCTCCGGAGCGGAGCCTGGACACGAGGCCGAGGCGTCGACATCTGCTGGGACCTTTTCGCTCTCTTGTACACTCGCTTTTTGGGATTTTGGAGGAAGGAAGCGGCGAGGAGTCGCCTTGGGAATTTATGGAAGGGCCGCGCTGCCTTTCCTTGCTTTTAATCGCTTGTTTGAGTTTTTTCGGACTGCGTTTATCCTCGGGGGTTTTTTTGATAGTGCAGATGGATTTTGGAAGGCTGAAGGTTAATCCGCGTTTAAGGCTAGTTAATCTAGTAGGTATTAACGTTGTAAGCTGACGCTTTTTATTTCGTTTTTACATGCTTGATACCATAACATACTAATTTCTAACATATCATAATGATTTTTATAAAAAAATAATTAAGATTATTACGAGTTTGACAATAGTTGTTTCATATGAATGATATTAGAAATAAAATAAAAAACTAACTGCTGCACTTAACAAATAAATCAATCTTCTTTTATTATTTTATATAAAGAATTAGATACTTGGCCTTGAGTCAAAATACATTTTTTCACAGCTTCGTGGCGTCTTCTCCCACCGAATTAACTACCTCATCCAATAAATCATGTACCTACAAGCTCGAACAAAGTTCGCTCCTCATTACGCACTTGCATCCCCGAAAAAAGCCCACTTCCCCAAACAAGCCCCAAACTCCCTCAAAATAATAATCACAAAAATAAAGGCAGCCGCGGCAGCCGTCAGTAAATCACCGCGGCGGCGGCGGCGGCAGCGACGGCGGCACGGCTCAAGGAAATATCGGCTGCTTTATTTCGGTAGCGGAAGCCGCGTCGACGATATTCGCCTCTCGCGCGACAGTCCCACGACGCAAAAAACCAGGCCGCGCCGAGCGGCTGTCCTTCTCGATTATCGCCTCCCTGCACAGCCTCTCCGCTCTTCTTCCTTTTGCCCCCCCGACCGACCGCCGATGCGCGCGGCTTACGCAACCCGCCGCCTTTTTTTTCGCGCCCAAAGCTGACAATGAGCCTCCGTCGACACGTGTTTGGAGAGAAAATAGAGTAGACCGCTTGTATGGAAATTCGAGGATGGCGAATTTTCTCGAGTGACTTTTGGGAGAAACTTTTTTTTTTTTTTTTTTGAGGATTCGGGAAGATACATGTTTGGGCAGTCGAGATACTTGTGTTATTTTTGGAGGAATCAATTTTCTTTTCAACGCAGAAATGCAGATGTTTCTTAAAAATAACACGAGGAACAATCCTTATTATTCTGTTCTTTCCAACAAAAGAGTGAATCTTCTCACGCAAGAATCAAGTCTTCATTCACACGATTAATCCCTATAACCGCACTTACCTCAAAAACCGTCGATCCCAACTCCCGTCAGCACCCCAATCTTCGCTCCCGAAACCTGCCTCCGCCCGAGAAAAAGCCCCAATTAGCTTCCCCGCACTCAATTAAAAGCAGATTAAACCCCGATCTACAAATTTCTTTTCCCCGCATTTGCATTTGAAAAAAAAGACGCGCGCGTCCCCGAGAGCCGATGAATCCGGGGGCTCTATGCGGGTATATCTCCTTCTCGACGGGGGTTCGATAATGAGCTCGCGCCCGAAGATCGAGGCCGGCCGTTGCCGTGTTCGAAAAACGATTTTTCTCCCGGGCTAATTCACTCGGGAGTCTATATCGGGCGCATTGTCGTGAGGATGCGCCGGTCGATGCAGATTTCTCGGGGATCGGAAGACTTTTTAAGTGATTTATGGAGGCATGCAGGTACTGGAGATTAACGGAATTCGATTTATTTCGAGTGGACGATGCAGCGGGGCGGTGGTTTAGCTATGCACGGGTATATTGTATTTCGTGGTCATTATGCATGAAATATTGTCTTTTCACTTTGGACATTTTGGGTCGGTATAGAATTTTGCATACATAAGTTTAACGGAAAAGTTTTTATTTCAAGAGAATGAAACGGAACGAAACGGCTGTTACGTTGCAGTTAACTTTCATTCTCAAACTTTATATAACAATTTCCTTGAAATACAAGGAGAAAACGTAATTAATCCTCCAGTTTAAAACGCCAGTATGTATACTTTAAAAATAACTGTCAATAAATCCCCAGATTCGCAGCCAATCCCGAAGAGCACCTTCCTCCCTAAATTAAGCAATAATCCTCCTCCATCTCGCAATCCTGAATTATCGGCCACTCCGCCTCCTCTCGATCAGCTTGCAGCGAGCGCATCTCTCTCTCTCTCTCTCTCTCTCTCTCTGAACTCGGTCGTGTTTACCCTTGTCTCGCAGCTTTCCGCGCGCTCCCTCGAGTGGCACCTGGGCCGCTGCACCCCTGCGCGCATCTTGTGGGAATGCCGAGGAGAAAACCTGACGGCAATCAGTGCCGTGCGCCGCTCCTAATTGAAATTTATGGCGACGCGTCCGTATATATACACACGCATACACCGGAGCTCACTCCCAGCGAGCGATTTCGAAACGCCGACTTTTCCGGGGAATGGAGAGAGAGAGAGTTTTGATGAGAAGATCGACTGGTGTTTGCGCGAGTTTTCCGGCGAGGATCTCTCGTCGTACTGCTGCGCGATATACGCGTCTCTCAGGAGGACGCGGAGTTTTACGAGGACGTTCGCGATTGACATCTTTATTGCGGATGTAAAGTCGGAGTTTTTGCGAGCGTCAGGTTGTTCACTCTTTTAGATGCGCGCACTTTCTCATTGGTATGTATGGAAAATGTTAGATGAGATCCGTAAAAGTTGAAAAGAGCTTCCTCGTCGAGTTGACGTTCTGTCTGATTATAAAAACTATCTAGTAATTCATCGTTAGTAATGAGCTAAGAAGTGCTATTATATCGTAAATATTATTTAAAAATATTGATCAATATAAGTACGATAGCTTACCTGCAGCAACTAATGTGTAGAAAAAAAAAACCCTTTGCTTTCCCAAAACAAGCCAACTTTCATCACTTTTCAAAACCCAAACACAGGTCGATAGCATCGAGCTGCAACCCTATCCTTTAACTTTAAAAACCCTGAAAATCCATTCATTTTTATTACACACGGCTTCGCCACTCGAGCCAGACAATACCTCCTGCGGAAAAGCCGACAGTTGCGCCGGAATCCATTCCCCAACAAAAGAGTTAAAACTCGTGTTTCCTCAACACTCATCCCCCTTTAATCCTTTTCTCTCCCGAAAAATGCCGCAGGCGCTTTTTCCCGAAGGCGTGAAGAGCCGCGTCCGATTGCGAAAGGGGAAAGCGGCGGCAGCACGCGCGAGGATAAAGTCGCATATGTCGTCCCCTCAATTAATGATAATTCCAGCGGCGGCAGCGGCGGCCGTTTTGTCGGGGATCGTAATTTTCGGAGCATCTTTGTGCGCTTTTTATTTTTTTTTTTTTTATTTCGTAATAACGGATGCGCGACTTCTTGGCTTTTGCATTAATTATGCTAAGTGCACATCCATCATTTTTTCCGAGCAGAAGGCGGCGGCTTTTCACGGACTGTCATTACGCGACGACGGCGTAATTATGAGTTGAGTTTGAATTTTGATGAAGTTGTGTCGGGAGAGGCGCGCGCCGTTGCGTCTGCGTTTTCCCTTGATTTGAATACGTAACGTCTCGATTATTCTTTACTTTTGTAAAAAAAAAACGACAAGGTAGATCTAAATTTCAGTTACTCCGATGTAAATCGAGGCAATGAATTATCCGTCGATTTTTAACGGTGCAGTTCATTGCCGGACTACCAAACCGACTCTTACTGTCCACTTCAGCGGCCAGCATTTGAATAAAAGCAAAGAAAATCGAATTATTCACAGACATCCATACCCGAGCAAGTAGCTCACACCCAATTTGATCGATTCGACATCTCTCTCTTTCTCAAAGTCCCCCAAAAAAATGGAATCAATAAATTAAGATTCAGCCACTTGGCACTTTAAAAAATGCGCATCGATTTGACGGAGCGGCCGGCGGACCTTTGTCTCCATTTTCTAGCTTGATAAGCGGCTTTTCGGGTGAAAGAGAGAGAGAGAAAAAGCTGCTTTGAATGGCGGAGTCGCGTGAGCGCGATTAATCGTCGGGAGGCTCTCGACTGTGACGACGTCATTCCGTCTGTCTGTCTCTCGTCTTTCTGCGCGCCTCTCTCCCTCTTGTGGCGCGTGGGGCTGCATGAGTATGGAAATTCGGCACCCCGCAGGAATAATTATACGAGTGGATATGTGGAAAATTTCTGGGGACTCCTGTCTGACGGCTTGCCGCCGGCTTTTGAGAAATGGCTTTTTGAGGCTTTTCTTATATTTGCTTTCGAATGTTTATGAACGTTTTTTCGCTTTTTTTAAGTTACTCATTGCAATATTGTTTAGAAATAATTATTTATTCATTTTCCTTTGAGAAAAGGCAGCTTTTAAAATGTTCAATAACGGTTCACCCTGAAATTTATAGTTTTTACAAGTTTAAAGAAGGATGAGTTGTAACGTAATTGCATTAACAACCATGAAATGCGAATAAAAGATCAAAAATTTTCTTGTGAATAGATCACTTGATTGATCTTCAAAAATCCACCGAAATTCCTTAAAATACATTCATTATTCAGCGGACTTCTGACGATCCCTGAAAAATGACCACCTATTTCCATACAATACATCTAAAAAAAATGGGGAAACTCGATCCACTTCAAAACTCGCCGTTATCAAATCCAGAAAATTTTTCAAGCCCAATGAATTTCACGCAACCGAAAGCACCCGAAGCACATCATCCCTCTTTTCCTGCCCGGAAAATCCTCGAATCACGAAATCGGTCACACGATAAAGGTGCAACTGTCGCAGCCCACGAAATCGACGCCGCGCCGGGAAAAGGCGCCGATTCATCGGCTCTCTATTTACTCTGTCCGCTGCAGTCCGGCTGTACAACAAAAGCTTGTGCTGCGATATCCGGGGGCCGGAAGCTCGGTGATCGATGATAGGCCGAATTAAGCGCCATGATTTTGCAGGATCGCTTTCGCGAGGAGGCACGCGCGATTTCACGGAAAAAGTCGCCTTATGGCGCTGTTAAGTACGATGACGTTTTCGTTATTTTTTCTTTTTTTCCTTTTTTTTTTTTTTTTTCATTGCGGTGGGTGATTTTTTTTTGCCGCGGAGGTCGCAGGCATTGTATAACAAGCTTTTGAATAAGTCGGGGATTACGGCTGGACTTTTTTTTTTTAATTTAGATGTCTATCGAGAATGACGGCAGAGTGAAGTGTCCGAGCTGCGTGGACATGTGCGATGATGCTGACGGTGGTATTGCGAGTTTTTTTTTGGTAATGGTCACTTTGAATGTGGGTGAGGAGTCATTGTTAGGGAAAGCTGCTTTTTTGTCACGAGTCCACGATCCTAACCGAAATTTTCCAATTTATTTTATCAATGAATTTTTCTAATTTAATTAATTCATTGTCGGTTATAGAGATTTTTTACCATTCCACGCATTTTATCACCTGCAGAATGTAAGTGTATAATCAAAATCTAATCTGAGGCAGTTCAGTCGCATATGGCATTTGCTATCTAGTTGCGTGAATTATGTATGTAGGAAACTAAGTTTATCGTTTTTTAAGATAAACTTTTGGTTTTAGAGGGTGCATATAATTAATTGCTGTGAGTTAGTTAAACTTACATAACTCTGTGTATTTATTTTAAGTGAATCAAAGATAAATTAATAAAAAAAAGAATTGTATAATTATTATTTAAACAGCAATAAAAGCCTTCACTTTCAGACAAACAGTATAATATTCGTTTTCACCTCTTAAAAAACCGACATTCCCGTAAATTTAATAACTAAACAATTCCAAATATCCTCTCCACCGGCACCACCCGCATTCCTGCACCTCACCTCGCCAAACCAAAGACAAGCAGCCCCGTAAGGCCGCATTCTAAGTCGGACTTACGGAATCCGTCTTCTCCTATCTGCTAAACGCTACAAAACTCAAGTCTCCCCCTCGACTTTCCCCTCGGCAATCGGACCCGGTGATCTGGCGAGTTCCGGGCGCCCCACGCAAACCCGGCTAACCCTTGACGGCGCGTGCATTAATAAATGGACAGAGGACTACCGCGGCATGAGGCGTAATTACAATATAGCCGGCATGAGCCGGCGGGCTTCACGCTCCGGCGGCTCGGGCGCGCATACATTACGGCGCACGCGCCGCCGTTACGCGGGGATGCTGACGCGCCGTACAGGCGTTATATACACGGACGCGGGGCTGTATGCGTCGGCACGTCGCGCGAGCTCTGTTTTGCCAACGTGACATAGGAGCGGACCGCGAGATTATGCAGTTTCATGCCCAGGATTGATCGCCGATGAGCTCGCCGCGATTATTTCTCTTTTGTTCGCGGGAGAGCTTCGCTGGGGTTGGCGCGAGCTACTTCGCTGGGGGTCAGCTGGGTTCCGCGCCGGGCAAACGGATATTTTTCCCCGGAGGTTCTCTGTAAATAAGGATGGCAAATGGAGCTGGCTTTTGTTTATTTGGATACGAAATTTTGTTGAAACTAAGAATGTATTTTAAGTATTTTATTCATTCCAACGCCTATAAAATATAAATTAGGAGGTTAATCCTAACATTCTAAAAAAATACAATCTGTATACAAGCAACTTTACAGCAAAGTTCCGCCAACAAAAAAAAACCCACCCCGCGCACAAACAATCGCAATTAATCCACGGAGAAAACATGCCAACATTAACAAACAAAAAGCCCCCAGCGGGCAGCGATAAATAACAAAAAAAAAAAAGAAAAAAAAACACAGAGCCTGGCCGACTTTTCCACTCGGGCAAACTCTCGTAAAAAACATAGCTTCGCGGCGCAGCCGGCTCTCGGCGGCGGGGGTCTGCTTTCCTTATTTATTCACCGTGCTTTCGGTCACGCGTCGCCGCCCCGCGCGCGGGGCCGCCCGAAAAATGCATATTTATGAGGGCGCGCTTTCCCCCCGCGGAGCATGCAGCGCCCGGCGCTCTCCTGCACTTCCTTGAAATTGAATAGCGGGATCGATAGCCATCGGGGGAGGAAGTGCGGTTCCGGTCGCCGAGGGCCCCCCCAAGGAAGCCCGGCGAAGGTGTCAAAGACGCTGTTTAGACCGCTGTCCGCGGCAATTAACCGTTGGCGAGGGGGGCTGCTTTAAGGAACGGCGTATATCGGAGCGGCTCATCTTTCGATTCGAGGACTCGTATCAAGTGCATTAGAAGGTGCTTTGAATTTATGGCGGTTATCTGGGAATCTAAAATTGCGATGGTGAATTCAATTTTTACTCGTAATCGAGGTTTCTTTCGCATCGCATTAAAGTCAGTGGAAAATTAATGGAGAGTTTTAAATTCGCTCTTTCGTCTAAAGCTTGACCATAAATTGCATTTTTTTAATCAACAAAACATCCCAAAAAGCTTCGCACCTCAAACGATCCCAGCGAAGAAAAATCCCTGCCAAAGAGCAACCCTCCTCCTCCCCTCCCTCGCGTCCCGAAGCAACTCGCGGCTAACAAATGCGCCGAGTCTTCATCTTCCGGGCTCGTTCGGCCAATTACGAGGGCGATGCGTCATCCGCGCCAATTAGCGCTGGAGGAGCGAGCGCAAATTCGGCTTCCGGCTCCTTTTTTTCGCGCGCGCACCTATTGGCTTTTTTACGCGCGAGGCGAGATGACGGAGTGCGGATAATTTTACTACGGCTTTATTTCCGCGGAATGCGGCCCCCGACGACGGGAGTAAGTGCGAGAGCGAGTGTTTTGCTTTGCTTTCGTATTTGTTTTGCTTTTCAACGCCTTGCGGGAGATGTCATACTTTGCTGTCTTGGGGCGACCTCAAAGCTTTCAGAGCTATGTGGACTACAATTTTAATCGTTTCAATTGGGATAAAGTATCAGAAAATAGGACTTGGGAAGAAAAAAGGTTGGTATAGAGTTTCATTTTAAGGTAGCGCTTTGAGAAATTAGGATGCCACATCGAAATGAAGACTCGAAATTGGCTTCATTAATATTTATGATAACTTGAGTACTTTGAAGTGCATCTTCGCAACCGTTATTATTTAACAAACGCAAACAGCTGTTAAAAACACTTAAAGAACCCTTTCGCAACAAGCGCAAGATGTTACTTTCCGAATATTCAAATTTACTTATCGGACCTTGAAAATCTCCTAAGTGCGCCGAACATTACCTCCTCGATTCAACGGACTTTTCACTTGCCTTCAATTAATCATAAAGCATCAAAAAATTTCCTCCCGAACATCTGCTCGGCGCCTAAGCAAAACTCCTACATACTACATTCATTCGTTCTATACTCGAATTAAAAGCGAGCACATCACCTTCCAAAAAACTAAATTCATCGCCGAGTAAACATCGGCGCATATGTCGCCCTCGGAATCGCGCACAAATCACCATCGACTGGTTTGTATACACAAGCTCGCACTTTTTATTGGCTCGATATCAATTGCAACGTGAAAGCGTCGTTTTAACGCGGAGAGAATCGGTCTTTAATTTATATATATCGAGCGCGGAGCTTCAGCGCGAATCGGGAAAAGCGGGGGAAAACAGATGTACGCGCTCGACTGTTTTTTTTTTTTTTTCGAGGAAAATTCGGGAAAAAAAAGTCGGGCAAGTGGGGAAATGTCCCCCCCGCGTGCGCGCGCTTCTTTTCTGTTATGAGCCAATAAATAACCGGAGAGGATTTTCGACTGGTTGAGTTGGATTTTTTCGCGGTATGACGAATGTTAGGCTTGACAGCGGAACACCCTTTTGCGTTGGTAATTGGCTAATTGATAGCTTCATACGAGCTGCGAAGTAAAGGGGAGAGTCCGTTGAAGAATTTAGGAGAATGTAAGTAGCAATTTATCATACAATTTGAAACTAAATGAATGAAATTATTCAAAATAATTATTAAATCAATCAAATTTTCTTCTTTAACTTTTAAATAAACAAATAACAACGTATCCTGAAGAAAAGTATAAATTTTGATCGACGATTGCTTATATTGCTTTTATAACACGTTCGCAATAAATCAATTTTACGATATATATAAAAATTTTACGTTCGCGAAGCACACAATACATACATCAGTCTTACGCAACGAAAAACAACACCGCCAACAAACCCATATTCGAAAAGCGCGCATTTTCATTATTCTCACCCTCTCATCCAGCCAGCAACCCTTTTATCACGCAACACTAAAACCTGCACAAAAAAAGTCGTCCAAAATAATCCGAAATCCGCTTATCCCGAGAGAGGCCACCCCATCGAACAGACTCGGGCCTCCTGCGTCCGACCAGACGGCGTTCCGTGAAGCCTCGCCTCGTAAATTCCGGGAGACAATCGCGCGACCTAAAGAATGGTTAAAAAGCGGACCGCCGGTCAGAGCGGCGTACTTTACGGCGTCACGCGCTCATTGAGACGTCGATGTAAAGTCGCGGAAAATTCGGACTTTCTTCTCGTTATTTATGGAGAAAGCCGGCTTTTCCATCGGTTAATCCGTGAGGCTCGTAAACCATCCGCTGACCGGCTCCTTCGACGTCTGCGGGGAACGAGGCGATGAGCTGTGGGATGTGGACCGCTTTAAGCGTGAAAGTATTTTGCATTGTCGCTCGATTGGAAGCTCGGGGACTGATTTTGGGGCGGTGTGTGTGTGTGGCTCGAAGAATTTCGGGTATTCGGGTGGAAGAGGTGTCGGCGCTAAAAGCATGCTAATTAGATTAGAGATATGCGGGGCATTTCCATATGTAGGACATAAATTTTTGGGGAAGTCGGAATCGCTTCGAGTGCTAAATTGTGAACAAGTACTTGGATTTTTTTAAATCTTTCGACAAATCTAGAAACACTATAGTATCGCATCTTAAAGAACCTATACTCAATAATTGACATTTTTTATATTTACAAAGCTTAAAGCAGCTAAAAAATATTTTATCGAAATTTCTATAATTCCCATCTGCTTTTATTTGACAAATCTTTTAATTTTCCAATTCGCTTTCAGTTTTAAAAAGATCTTTTCAACGAAAAGGCAGCAATTTAAAGAAATTCCAAGAACACTTTTACTTATGCAACCCTTGACTCCCTTCCACCTAACACTCCACCCAACCTACTAAAATTCAAGCAATATCAAAATCGCAACTCGAAAAAAAGCCGCAAACATCGTCCGACTCTCCCGGAGAAAAAAAATCGTTACGCATTCCTTATCCCAGTGGGCAGCCTGCAGCGCGTCCCCTCCTTGCAGGTAGGCATCAGTTGGCCTCCCGAGTCCAAGGCGTCGAGGCGGCTAATTCCCCGTGACGCCCGTAAATATTCAGCGGCTGGCTTGCGCCGGTCATCGCCGTGACGCGATCGAATTAAAAGTCCGTTCCCCGAGTCGAGGCGGTCGCCATAAATTCCCGACGGCGAATCTCGCAAGAAAGTCGTTATACGGCGGAGGAGAATGGCGAGTGCATCGGGCGAGTGCCGATTCTCGAAGGAGCCCTTTTGTTGAGGGCTCGTCGTAAATAAGGATGGAACTAATGAGCGCCGATTTATGAGTTTTTTCGGGCTGATTAGTTGCTTAATTCGCAGGCAGATGAGGCTTCCGTGCGGATTCGATGCGGGCCTTCAATGGTCCTGTCCTTGGCTGGAAAAACAGATGTATGTTGACTCAATTTTAACGGAAATAACTTCCCTCGGTACTCGAGTGAAGTTAGAGAGATAAGATGTTTTAGCAGAAAGTCAAAGTACTCTTATGTAAGGAGGGCCAGCTTTGAAAAGCAAATTAATTTTTCTTTCAGCTTAAATTCACAAAGACTTTTTCCGATAAAGTAATTCTTCTCCAAACAATAGATGAAATCCCTCCCTTGACGTCCATTCTTTCACAATCAAAGGATTCCCCGCTCTTCTTTCCACACTTCCCTATGGGTTATTTAAAATCATTTTAAATTCAATGCCACAATTCTGACAAATGCTCCTTTTCCCAAGAAAGTTCATTTAAAGCACTCGGAACCGCCTCCGGAGTCAATCGAAAATTCATAAATAACCATTTCGCACGGCGAGGATCGACAAGTCATTATAGCCGCGCGGCGACAAGCCAAGCGACACGTTCGATCTTCATCCTCTCAAAGGTGCACTCGAGGCGACGATCCATCAGGACTCTCGGAAATCGCCGTGAAGATCCGGCAACGGCTCCTTTAATTGACTGGCTGCGACGAACCCCCCCGGAGGATTACGCGGAAAACCGTTCGATTCCCCAAAGGGGGTCAGCGAAATCCTTAATTGTGCTCGCGGGTAATCCTCCGGAGACGTCGGCTTTTGTCGGATACGTCTACGTGACGAGTCTGTCGATGATTAAGGATCGTTGGACGGAGTCTCGACGAGAGGAGCGCGCGTGTTTGCGCACAGGTTTTGTTCGGCCGCCGAGGTGAATGTACGTGCAGCGTCACTGAGACTTTATTTTTCGGCTGTTTAGGATGGCGAAAAAAAATTTGAGTCATCGAGGAGGATTTGATATTCTGGGGAGAATTTCTGGTAATTCTTTGTAGAGGCGCCAGATTGGTAAGGAGGGAAAGGACGAATGAACGTGATTTGAGAGTTTTTCTTAAGTGGGGTGTATTATGATTTTCTTGAGTTAGAAGTGCTGATGCATTATTAACGGATAATTAAATGTGTCTAAACATGTACGTGTATACCCTAAATTTTCGTAAAATATAGTTTTTAATTAATATATTATCTTTGTTAATAAAAGTTTTTTTTTTCCTTTGTTTTTCAGTACAGAAAATTAATAACTGTAATGTTTAATTCTTGGAAAGCTGCACATTTGCAGTAAAAAGGAAATTCTTTGTGAAAGTTTTAATGGGGAACTTTCCGCCCCTCGAAGTAACGAAGTTTTCTCTTTTCTTATAAAAAGTGGCTTGAAACATCAATCGAAACTTTTGATTTAATTTCTTATTTAAGCTTACCAAATAACTAAAGAATTAATCGAATAATAACAGTTTCATAAAATAACTTTGTGTAAAAAATCTCAAAAATTATCTACAATACATTTGTCATAATTTAGACAGTTAATTTATAATCATAATGTTTCATCGGGAGATACTCTTTTAAAATCAAAGATAAGCAGTGCACAAAATACATCAATCCACGGAAAGTTTCTAATTGATTCTTAACTAGACACGAATAATCCAAACATTCCAGCCTAATAGAGACGCTACTTTTTCCATCCCGAGCAGCAAAAAAACCCCAAATCATTGGGAAACGTTTTTTCCGCCGAATTCGATTTTCCGCGCGTCGAAGGCAAAGGGAGAGCGCGGCTTTCTATCCCCTCTCGTCGAGCGCGAAAAAAATGTCAGCCGGGAAGAGGGGAAGAAGCGCTCGAGGTTTTTCCGCACGCGACTGACCGAGAGAGAGCCGGACTTTTCGCCACTGCCGACTTCTGTTTTTTACGCCTCGAATTTCCCACGCCGCAGGTTGGGAATATTTAGGCCGCTTAAAAAGCGATTCGGGCGCTGTTTGCCGCGCAAAAAAGTTAAGTAAGTTATGAGAGAGGATTTATCTTATTGGAGGCTGTCGCTGTGTCCATTGTGGGCAGCGGACAAAAAAGCGGAGGACGAGGATGCAAAAAGTTGTATTATGAATTTGGTCGGTGATTTTTTGACAGGATGTGTGCTTTGACGGAGTAGTTTATGTCAGTTTAGCGTCAAAGTGCCTCGAGTTTCTCACGACAAACTTGTTAGATGGACAATGAAAGATGCAAAAAATAGGTTTTGATGCAGAAAAAGTAGAAACTTTATGACTTTTCATGGATATTACTTTCTAATTTTTGATTAAATAATGTAACGGCCTTTCTCGTCTTTTTATTGAGTACAAAAAAGATTTCCTACGGAAAATTTATAGTTTTTAACAGTTTTCGATAATAAGCATTAAACTACTCTTCCTTTAAAAATAATTATTGTACCAACACAACTCCGGAAATATACAGCAGCGTAACTGTCATTCCCCTAAAGAACACATCTCGCATTCTTTCATTTTTATTTGACGTCCTGCGCGTGCTGGAAGGAAGTATTCCTTTGTGCCGAATCGATGGAGCGCGGCGAGCTGCGATTCGAAACTTCTTAGATTGAAAAAAAAAGCTGATCGAATCTTGGCGAGATTATTTTTAGGAAAATTTATCATCCGCTGTGCTGCGCTTCGATGAAAAAGCAGTAGGGTTGCTTGCCTTTTTTTTAGGCGCTTATTTATGATTATTACTCGTTACTCTTTGTACCCCCTTATTTATATACTATACGCGCGAATCGAACGCTTTTTCAGAAAATGAACTTGAAGAATACATGACGTATAAATTCTATTGTAATTTCTGAACAGTCCGAGAGGCGCGTGTCTTGCGTCAAAGATTATAGTTTATTGCCCACACGTAAATCATTATTTTTAGAGAAGACGATTCTGCCCATTTTACAAACCGAGCAATTCCCTTGCTCGAAATCGAACAGATCAATGAAATTTCTACGGGAAGAAGCCACTTTGATACTCATTCGAAAACCTCAAAACTCGGCTGCATCGAAGATTAATCGGCCGAGCTCGGCGATATTTCCCGAAGCCAAAAGCCCTCTAGAACTCGGAGCGCTCGGCGAGCCGAAGCCATTCGTCAAGCGGCGAATCAACACGCCGCGGTTACAAACGCGGTAACAGCGGCCTTAGCGGGGCAATTAAAATAGAATATCGCGGCCGCTCGCTCGCTTGCTTGCTTGCGCGCGTCGCGGCAATGATTTAGAAAGTGAAAAGTGCCGCGGGGTAAAATTGGCCTCTCCTCCGCAGACAACTTCTTCTCGGAAGCGGGGCGGCCAAAAAAACGAGGGAACCTGCCAAGAAGATGAACGCGCCAGCAGGACGACACGTCAGGACACGGAGCCGACGTTCCCCCGGGGATCGCCGCGCTTTCGAGAGCTTCCGAGGGCCTCTTCTCTCCCGGGAGGGGATTGGCGTCGCTTTCTTTTACGAGAGCTTGAAAAATTACCGACGAGATGGATTGGGAGTAATTGATTGCTGGGAAACGGTTCTTTATTAGCCCACTTTTTTGGGAGCTGAGTTGCGAATTGGGCGAATTGTAGATGGCGAATTTTAAGTGAATCAATTATATTTCTGCCATTATTATGCCATTATTGTTAACGAAATAATCAGTTCATCTTCACGATCATGAAATACAAGTGTTTTTAAAGTTTCTTTCAAAACTATTTTAAAGTCGTACAAACAAGCCAGCGACTGCAAAAAAACCAGCATCCTCGAAACTCGTACACCGGCAGGAATCTTCCTAATAATACGCAGCAGCCCTCAAAGTTGGTCATCCCGCTCGAAGCAATAACGCGGCGATCCTCGCTCGTCTCGCCCGGCATAATAACGCTCTTACGCAGGCCCTCCCAATAACTCTCGGCGCTCCGCTGGCCGTCGGCTGGCAGCAGCGTCGCGACGGCCGCGTCCGTCGCAAATAAAGCCACCCGCCGGTGGTTTATACGTCTCGGCGCACCCGACACGCCGGTCAGCTGTCGTCCTGGGGCTTTTAGCGATGTTGATGGCCCACTAATATTAGTCGACCTCCCGTGCCTCGCGCGGGGCGCACTTTTAACTCGCGCGCGGCGAAAACGTGTCGCTACCCGCGTTATTCCCTTTGCCGAGAGAGAGAGAGAGCTGACTTGTATGTGGGCCTGAGTAATTAGGAACGTCTGCGGGGAGAGGCCGAGGAGTCGGTTGCTCGTTTTATATTGCCGGCGAAGGATTCTGGAAATTCGCTGAGACTAATATCGGAAAGGAATATAAATCGTTGGAGTCTCTCGTTCCGCGGATTATGCATTTCAATAATGCAAACGAATGGTCTTTTGAGGATTGTGTAATACGGTAATTTATGCGCACACCGCATTAGCGGGTCGTTGAACTTTCAATGCGAAACAAACGCAGAGGCATTCATTATTCATGGGACAGCACGCGACTTGCGTTTTTTATACACCGAAGCCACGCGCGGCAATCATCAATCCTCACGAAAATCCCCGTGAAAAAGCCGCGACGTCGACGGCCGAGAATCATTTGTAACAAAAAAAAAAAAGAAATCTCGATCATTAACCACGCGGCGGCTCATCCTTAAAGCAAACAGCGCCCGAGAAACGCGGATATCTAACGAGGAAAACATAAAGTTCGAGCTGCTTTTTTCGACCGGTAAAGCCGCGTGTCAATATTAGCGTTTCTCGAATGCACGCGTGCCCTTTTTATGCGGCTTCTCGTTTCTTTTTTTGCATCCCCCGGAGTTCGATAAATCGATAGAGAGATGCTTTGTGGGGAAAGTTTCTTTGATTGTAGGAAAAGTCGATGGGGCGAGTAACCTTCTTTTTGGAATGGTACAGAGAATGTGCATCGGTGCGAAATGAAAGACGTTCTGTTACAACTACAGTAGAGATCTTGATAAAAATTTACGTTGAAGCCGCTGCTCGGAATTAAACATTTATTTGAGGATAAATTTTTCATACAAACGGTTACAATTCGCTATAATTTTTAAAATCGAGTTCTCTACATCGAAATATTAAAAAAAAACAAAAGCCAGTTCCTCCGGTCATCTCTCGCGCCGCCCCTCCTGTCGCGTCCTCCAAAAGAGCCGGACAGCGCTGCGCGGAGAGCCCGAAAAAAGGAACGAAAAACGGCCGCTCGCCGGATTTATCTCGAAATTACAAAACGCCGCGCGCACGCGTCGCTTCACCGCGACAATGCCCACTTCGCCTCGCCGTTCTCCCGGCGGTGCGCGCGGACAATGCCCGCGCGCGCAAACTGACCGATTCGCGAGCCTCCTTACCGCGGAGGGGGGGAAGGAGGGCCGCGTGAGAATGCGAGGAACGCTCGCCTCGCGATCGGCTTTATTAGTTATTGATGCGCTGGACCGAGAGTTTCGTGCACTCTGCAGCGGCGGCGGGCTATTTTTCGCGGTCGATTGAGTTATTTGGCTGTAAGCCGTCGCTTTGTTTCGGGAGTTCGTTAGGTATTCTTGGGACGCGGTTGCACGGCCGCGCAGCTTTTCAATGAGTTATTTGGGAATTTATAGTTTTTTTTTTTTTTTTTGGGAATTCGGTTGGGTTATTTATGAGGTCTCTTCGGATAACTGATTAACGCGCTATTTTTCGCTTTTTCTTGGTTAAAATAGAGCGCGATTTAATTTCAAACATTTAGTTTCTTTTGTTAATTTTAGAGTTAGCAATTTAAATATTTAGTGCGTAATGCGATTTCTTGTTCACACTAATTCAGTTTAATTATCAATATACTGAGAACAACTTCATCTTAATTATATATTTACTTCACTCTCAATAAAAAAAATAAATACATCTTGTCCCGTTTCTTAATCCACATTCCCATTTCCCATTTCCATTCTTCGAATTAATTTCAATTGCTTCGGCGAGTTTCGATCGCGCTAAAACTCCCCCCAACCGCCTGGCGAAATCTCCGAGCCGCGCAAGAAGAAGAAAAGCAGGTACCGCGCACAGCTTCCACTAGAACGTCCGCTAACTCTCGGTCTCCTTTTCAGAATCGCAAGTAGCTTGACACACATCCGTTATCCCCGCAACGCGCAACAACGGCTCGGCCTGTGCGGCGCGGATCCCCTCGCTTGCGGCGCTCCTTTTTTCACAACCCTCCGCCGCGCGCGGAAGCGGATAAAAAAGCCGACGCGGGCCCGGTCCGCACACGATTCTTCCTTCCCTCGTTAAAGAGAGAAGCTGCGCTCGCGTGATTTGTCGGCTGGGGGGACGGGGAGTTTTTAGAGGAAATCGCCGGTTTTTCTGAGTAATTAAATAACGATTGCTTTTGTGCGAGAGGCGCATCTATGCGGAGTCGTAAAAAGGCCGCTGCCGAATTGCGAAGGGACTGTTGGCTGATAGTTTCGAGATGGCTCCTCGCCGAGATTAGAGCTGGGGTTTATGATGGATAGAGGAGGTTTCTTTTTAATTCGGGTTTAAATGTAGGAAGTTGCTCGGGTGGAAAAGGTGGGATTATTTATGTGATTTTCATTTTTGCGCGACCACAAACGCATCATTGTACGACGGAGAAATAAATTTTCAGTTTCTTTTAAGAAATGAATACATGTAACTTTTTAAGCAATTACACGTTAATTCAGCCCAACAACTTAACATCAAAGCAAAATTTAACGAAGAAAGCAAAAGTCAAAGCTAATAATCCAAAATTTAATTACACCCCGTCCGCCGACACTCGAACCTATTCCCAGAGCCGAAGAGCCCCCTAAACGTCGGTCGAATCGTCAATCGATGATCTCTCTCAAAGCCGCTCTAAATTTACGCGGCGGCGAGCATCGTCTCCTTCCCCGGAATCCTTCCAGCTTGCTGGGCGCACACGTGGTGCGCGAGGTCTGTCGGCGCGCCTCGGGCCGCACAAAGAGGCGCTGCACGCAAAGGCGAACGGGGCCGCGAGAGAGAGAGATCCGACGGATCTTGGAACGAGCGCCGGCGCCGGCGCCAGTGTTTTCGCACGGCTGACCAGACGGCATTCGATGATTCGCGATTGGAGGGGCATTGCGATGCTTGTTAGGTGATACTGGTTATCGGGGCTCGGAAATTAAGCTGACGATTGGAGGCTGCTTTTTGGGCGAGGGATTTTTCATTTGTTCTGTGTACTGGTACAGAAGTTATTATATAAGGGTGAGAAAAATG
The DNA here is from genome assembly GCA_900474385.1 of Ormyrus pomaceus. NCBI lineage: Eukaryota > Metazoa > Arthropoda > Insecta > Hymenoptera > Ormyridae > Ormyrus > Ormyrus pomaceus. Next base: position 25,555 of record UCOM01000077.1, read on the forward strand.
GTGCTTATGTGTGTTAAAAAGTAATTACTTTTTACTTATGACAGCAACGGATTTAAATCAATATAACGAATACTAAAATATTCATTAATTTTAATGACTACTAATATTTCTCGTCTATTAAGAACATATTTCAATTCCCGTTTCTTAACTAATTTGTACGAGTACAGTGTCATTTGGAGCTAGATAACTTATCGACACTTTGGATTCACAGTAAAGAAGGCATTCAAATTTTTCAAACTTTTAAGATCTATCAATAGATTTGTATCTACATAAGCCGAGCAAGCAAAAACGAAGCTAAAATAAAATAAATGTCAATTGCCCGCGTGAATAAGTAGCGACTGTCATTACCAATTGAATTCCTCGCGACAAAGAAGCCATCACACGCATCGCTCGCTCGAAACGAAGCGCCTCTACTAACGGCAAGATTAAAACCCTCGGAATTAGCATCGGGTAATTCCGCTTAATCCGGATAATTGATTAAATCAGTCCGCTGACACGCACGACTACCTCGCCCGAGCGGCCTAACAATTCGCTAATAAGCAAACAACAAAATGACCGGCCCGATTCAATTGCCGTCGTCACCTCGCGGCGCGTACAAGCGCTCGCAAGTAATTCAATTACGAACGCGCGTAATGAGGTTAAATCTCCCTCTCTCTCTCTCTCTCTCTCGCTCTCGCTCGTGGATATGTGAGATCGTTCCGAGATGCGAAGGCTCCGAGTTTTGCGATCCCGAAAAAGAGAAGCCTCGAACAGATGTTGCCTAAGAGTCTTTGAGATCCCGCGGAGGTTCTTGTTTTTGTGTTTTGGCCGAATCCGAGATATTTGGAGCGATTTTTAAGGAACAGATTTTTTGGTGCCGGGCTACTGCTAGTTTTTCTTCTTAATTGAGATCTTTTCATTTGTACTAAATGTATACTTGTGATAACAATTTGTCTCGCATTAAGCTCGAAACAGTTTATAAATCAATAAAAATTAAAGCATTCATTAAACCTTTGTCATTTTGAAATACCCGTAATTTGAATATATTTAACCAAACACTTATCTCTTACTGTTAAATTTCAATTTAATGACTACCAAACGAAGCGTTTCATTAGTCATTGTCGAAGATAAAGAAATTCTCCTCCTAAAACTGGTCAAAAACTCCACTTTCCAAGAGTTAGATCTTTATTAAGAGCCACTTCTATGAAACATCGCCGCTCCGGAATTAAGCAACAAGCTCGCCTAATCCTCTCCCAAAAGATGCACGAAGAGCCTCCGCGTCGCGAGGAAGCCTCTCCAAAACCTTGGACCCGAAGAACAAAAGCGCGCGCGAGAGTCTCGCGCGCTCTCGCGGCTCCGAAAACCGAGAAAAAAAAGCAAAAGTCCCGGCACGCGCTCGGCTGGTCCACCGACGAACTCCTCTCGGCGATCGCGGCCCAATGAGAGGCTAATGAGGGTGGAGCCGAGCGCTCGGGGATCTCCACCTACTCCTCAAAAACGGTCTATTTCTCGCGGCGCGTAAGACGGAAAGCTCCTCTCTCTCTCTCTCTTTCTTGGGTACGTCTTAACTCGTCGCCAGTCAGTTGGCAGACTGCCGCCGAGAAGCTCGCAAGCGTTCTCGTCGAAGCTTTTTTTACGAAGGAGAGACCGTACAGATTTCGTCGCGTGAGTGCTCTGTGCGCGGACGACATGCCCCGGTGGTAATGTGCAGAGGTGTGCTCGGGATGGGGGTGGAGGTTCGATGGTGATATCGCTTGCCGAGGGACTGAGCTTTTGTGCGGGGAGGAAGATGCTCGCCGAAACGGAGAACGCGCCGAACGCCACGGTGCTCAATGTCAGCTCGCACGCGCCCCAGGACTTTACCGTTTCCAGGCTCCTCTCCACGCCCAATCAGAATTTAGGTAATTCTTAGATTACTATTGTTCCTGGGTTACTGCGTCTGTATAAAGATTCTGTGAAACTGTTGATGGTAACAAGTCTCTTAATAGAGGTGCATTAAATTTCCTATTTCTTGCCCTGTATATTAATCGGTATTTCATTACGTAGGTTTCAACACAAATTTAAATTAACTCAAAATAACTATAAACAATCATTCAAAGTACTCTTTATCAATATTTGAATATTCAAAAGCTTTTTACTTCCGCGCACAAATCGGTCGACCTCTGAAAATCCAAACAAGCCGCAGCACCGCGATCCCAGGAAGGCTGAAAAAGCCCGCCGGCGCATCTGGAAAAAATGAAATCGGCGCGTCCGATTTTCCATCAGCGGTCGCGGTGCCCACTCGCTCGGCTCGTGGCCATCATGCATGCATGCTGCATCGCGTTACGCGCGCCGCGCTGAGCCTCCTGCGCTCGGCAGCACACCGCGCACAGAGGGATCATTCTTTGGCGGCGCTCTCGCGCTAGAATTCCAAACGAGCGCGAAATTGCGATCGGAGATGTGTCCCAAAGAGTAGCCTGCCTTGTTCTCTCGCGCGCGCAACGAGAAATTCGCCTTTTCCACGCCTGCGATACCCCCCGGCTGACCGCGGCTACTGATGCGCGATCGCCGCTCGTTCCGGGATCTGGATGTGCGACGAGTGGCTGCTTAATGGCGTATTTGACGTTGTGAAACAAGAGTAGCTTGGTCGATTAATTTGTATGAATTTTAATGCGTTTTTAAAACGCTCGTGCCCTCGTTAGGCTTTATAGCTTCATAAAATGTATAATATGAGTTTGAATTAACTTCAAATAATGAATGCAAACATGATTTTAATGAAAAATTATCCTACAAAACAAGCCATTTGCAAGATTCTTCGATATAATTGAATCAGCATGTAAACCTCGCAAACAAAAAGCATTTCTGGTCCCTCTTGCGGTCTACATCTATAGATGGATAAATCGGTTCCTCAAGCAAATCAAACGGTTTCACAGAATCTACCCGAAAAGCCCACTAATCCCGCACCGTCTCCTCCTCAGATTGCAGCGAGAACTCGTCGTCGAGCGGCAGCAGGAGGCCGCGTCGCAGCCGAACGACCTTCTCCGCGCAGCAGCTGGCCGCCCTCGAGCGAGTCTTCGAGCGGACCCACTACCCGGACGCGTTCGTCCGCGAGGAGCTGGCCACGCGGGTCTCGCTGTCGGAAGCCCGAGTCCAGGTGAGCGAGAGAGAGAGCAACGGTTGCCCAACGCGGAGTCGCGCGGGGCAGAAATAAATGCGCCGCGCTTGTAGCCTGTCATAAGCGGGCCGATCGACGCTGACGTTTATTCGCGATTCGGGTCCAAAATACGTGCGCACGCGAGAGCGAGCTCGAAAATAGGCGCTCTTTGTCGCCGACAATGTTGCGAGAGCTCCCGAGGCGACGTTTATGAATGCCGCCGCCGAGTGAGATTCGAGATGGTAATGGAGGGCACTGAGCGCGCTTTTCCCGCCGCTCGAGCTGGCAGAGCTTCTTTCGAGAAGCACAGCTATCGTGTATAACGTTGTCTGAAAAATATTACAGTTTCTCGAAAAAAAGTAAAATTTAGGTAAGGGGAAAAAAGGTGGAATCTATATTAAAGTACACCCATTAAGCAAATAAGGTCGAGTCTAGCAGAACTTCGCGAGCCCCCGCCGTGTCCGCGGATTCGAAACGTCGGCGGCGCGAGAAACCGGGAGCAAAAGCTCTCGCTCGCGACGACAGCGGCAGCGACTTAAGATTGGCGTCGCCGGACGGCCAGGCGGCAAATCGGAGGAGACAGGTTGTCAGAGAGGCGAGCTATGATTAGCCCGCGCCGAGAGAGAGCGGCAAGAGCCGTGCAGCACGTGTGCATGTGTCGTGGCGGCGGCCCTCCCGGCCCTCCCACCCCCCCGCTCATTACGCCGCTCCGCGGCCAGCTTGCTTCGCGGCTCGCCGCTCGGGATCCTCCTTTTTTCGAGCTTGCTCGAAAGCTCGCCCGAGAGCACGTAAAAATAAACTAGGAAGCGCGGCTTCGAGGGCTGTTGTAGAGGCTTTTGTCCTTTTAGAGAAAAAAGAAGCCGCTCGGCTACTCTCGTACTTTTCTTTACGTCGAATTTTGGCTAATGCTAATGACGGGATAATAGTAACTTTCAGAGATACGGATCTCCAAAGAAACGTTGTTAAAATGCTATTAATACTCAAATCATTGATACAGCCAATAAGAAATAACGACGCGCCATAAACTCCCCATAAAGATCCGCGGCAAGAAGCGTCTCCTCCTCCCGAAAGCCAAAGCAGCTCTCTCCTCCCTCCTCGCTCGGTCCGTCCTCGCAAAAAGCGCAGCTGAAAGCGGGACGAATCCCTTAGCAGCGCGCATCAAAGTTGCCCGCGCGCTCCACGTCCGTCCGTCTGTCTGGCGGTTGCGCGCCCGCCAGGAGCCGTCACGCTGTCCCGTCAGGCTTGGCGACGACGGCGATGATCGGCCTTTTTCGATTTTCACCGCCGCGGCAGACATCGGATCCGGCGCTTCCTCCCGGGCCGAAATCAAGGATCCCCTCCTATTTTTGCTCTCGGCAGATGAAAAAGACCGCGAGGGCTCGTCTATCTGCTGTAGAGCAGGCATCGGGCTGGGAGAAGAGTTTCGATTTAAAGAGAGTAAAGTGTTTTTAAAAAGTGTAATACTGCAAATTTTAAGGATATTCGTTGATATAAATTATATATACAAGATTGAAATAGTTCTACGACATAACTTTTTAAAATAAATATATACTCATAAGAATAAAATTAGTCTGCATCATTTAATAATACGCTCTCTGAACTTGAAACTCTTTCATTCGCCAGCACACAAAACCGCAAGCCAATAATCAGGCGAAAAGCCTTCATCCCACCTCAGCCGCGCTCGAAATCACGCTCCCATTGACCGGATACAAGCGCGAATAAGTACAACGCAGCGGCGACGGTTACGCCGCCCCCGATCGTAATTCAATCGGCGAATCAAAAGGCGAAAGAGGTCCGACTGCAGGCGGCGGCGGCACGAAAGTGGACACGCGCGTCCAGCGCAATTACGCGCCATCCCGCGTAAAAAGGCACCGGACGAAAAAGGCGTCCGGTTAATTGAAGAGGGCCGACTGTGCGCCGTTGCACACCCCCTTCGAACCGGTGCTACTTTTTATTGCGCCCGGGGCAAATTACAGCCGCGGCACGCGACTCGCGCTAATATCTAATGGAGTCGCGCGCGGCGAACGTCCGTTTTTTTTTCTATCTCTCTCTCTCTCTCCTTCCATTAAAAAGCAGGGAGGTAATTGAGCGCAGACCCCCTGCGGGGATTAGGGGTGAGGGCTAATTTCGTGCTTTTCGAAAATGCATTAACTCTTGCCGTGGAGGATTGATTTGGGTATAGGGGGAGGTTGGCGGTAATTAGGAATTTGCCTTTTTGGCAGACGACAGACTGAAAAATCATTTGGGCGGTTTCTTGCTGGGATGTTTGCTGGTCGTGTGTAATTTTAACGTTTTATGTTTTCGGTTCTGGTTACTTGTTTTATAGCCGTAGCCGGAAGGATTGTTTCCCTTGAAACGAAATTAAAGTATATGTTTAATTTTCAATGTAAAACAGTCTGTTAAGATGTACAGCTGCTGATAATGATATTCGACCACCATTTTTTAAATATGGGCTAAACAATAATTAAGTTTTCTAAGTTTAATCTCAACTATATAATTTGTTTGTTTCATCAAATTCTAATAGTTTTATATTAGCGACAGGATAGCAAACCGGTATTTTTTTTTATATATAAAAATAAAAGGCGCCTATTCTTTGTGTGCACACTTTATTTCCAAATTATTGCGATGGTACAATACTGCGTCTCCGATACAAAATCAAAACTTCCGCTCTATTCAGCCACGACTCGCGAAAATTATGTCGCATGCCCGAATCATTTGATCTCCCCTCTCCAAAAACGATTCAGGAGAGGCGGAAAAATTCCCAATTGAGGCTTCTTCGAATAAAACAAAAGTTTGAAATTGCAGGTCTGGTTCCAAAATCGGCGCGCGAAATTCCGGCGCAACGAGAGAAGCTCCGCGCTGAACCGGGGCTCCTCGGCCTCTCGGGAGATGGAGGCCACCTTACCCCTCCGTCCACTTCGCATAAGCCACGCGCACGACGGCAACACCGGCGGCAGCCCGGACTCGCTCCAGTCCTCGCAAATCAGCCAGTACAGCTACGGGGACTACTGGCGATCGCCCCAGCACTACGCGGCGGCCGTCCAGACGACGAGCGGCTGCCACGGCTTCGTCGGCAACGTCGGCCTGCCCTCCTACCACCAGACCGACGTCCACGCCAATCTCGACGGCTCCGGCCTCGGCGCCCTCAGACTGCGATCCCATCCCTACGGCGCCGCCTACTCCGCCATGCACGCCAGCATGTGATACGATGCTCCACGAAGAAAAAGCGGCTCTCTTTTTCTAGATAGAGAATTTTAGGAATGCCAAAGATCGATCGACACTGAAGTTATGAAATTTTTCAGATTTTATGGGCTTGTTGGGCAAGGGGATACCGCGAGAGCTGTAAAGTTTTTTAACGCTACTTTTGTAAACGACGAGATTTCGATTAGATTTTTAGGCCCTCGCGAGGTATCGTTGGAGAAATTTTTTCAAATTAGCAGCTTGAGAATTAAATTGAAGTTCAACGAGATTTAAAAAGACTTGTACTGGATTGTATACAGGGTATAATGATTTTTACAAATAACGGTCACAGTTGAGAGCCTCGGAATAAAAAAATTTATTGAAAATATTTTTTTAATGAAAATGTCATATTTTTATAAATTATCTACTCGATGTGCACTATTTTCAAGGCTATTCCAAGGTTGGCTGCTGATGACTAACTGTTAGATAGACTAGATATACAATAATCAAGTAACAAAGTAATATTATATATTGTACAAGACAGCGTAGTTTACGTAAAATACATAATAGCAAAAAATATTGCTTTGTAAACAATAACAATGCAAATATGCGATTTCGTAAAAATCGGCATATTTTACAATAATCAATAAATTAACTTAGTTATAATCATAGAGTTTGGCACATAATTATATTACTGTTAATAAAAATTTAATGTGATCAGAAATTCTGTAATATTGTTACACATTTCACTAAAGTTTTCATGAATTTCTTAATAAACTATTTCGGAAAACGATTCAGTCATTGCCTTCCATTTCTAAATACAGCTAGCGAAAATTTTAAGTATTTTTAGAAATACAAAGTCTAAAAATCTTATTAATATATTATTAGAATTCAAATTTGATTTTAATTGCATACTGTACTTATTGCAGTAAAAGTACCATTTAAGCTCAGTTTTGCTTCTAAATAAAATCAGCTTTAACTTTCTTGTTGCAATACTCAAGAGAGTGATTTGTACATTTGTTTATAGTAAATTTCATAAATATTCAACAAGTAAAAACACGGAATTTTCAACTGTACCTTATTTTTAAATTTAACAAATGTAAAACTTTTTAGAATTACAATCATCCGTCCAATAGAGTTAATATTAATAACCATTTCTGTATTTTATACATACAGTAATTGAAAAATTCATATATTAGCAAAGCTAAACAGTTGATTGGACATTTAGCACAGCATTGCTCCAATCCACTTTGGAGGGAATGATATAAAATGCTGGTGCAATTTTACTACCACATGGACATTGACACCCTGATATCCAACTAAAAGAGCCAAGTTTTGAAGAGCATTTGGGACAATTAAGTTTTCCATCTACTTTGTGCAAGATATCAGGCATCCATGCCAGCGGCTCAATAAAGTAAGTCTTATTGCAAGGCTCAGTACTGGCTTCTTCTTCTTTTTTGTCAGCTTCTGCTGGTTTTGGAACAGTTTTCATTTGTTTTGGTACTTTGTCGTACTTTTTAGAACTGACATGCCTCCATATCTGCCTCTCTTTTGGCTTGTGGGGCAAAATATTACTTGCATTAGCAACAACCCTACGGCACTTTTTGCAACGATATACAGTGGGTTCAGGATGAGTAGTGAGAAGAGCTGGATCTGCCTTGATAAGATCAATATAATTTTGAGGTAGAATTTTGACTTTTCGGACTTTGTCCGCTGCAATTTGTAGCCTATACATTTTAAATTGAATATTTGTAGAATCAACGGTAAAGCCCATATCTTCATATAGCTGAAGTTGAGCTAAGAAACCTGTATTTGGACTGACAAATCTACGTTTCTGTTTCACAGCCTCAAAAGCATTTGTAAATGGCATATTGTACTTTTTCATAATATAAGCAATAACTAAAGTTGATGACCGTGATACACCAAAATAACAATGTACAAGTATTTTACCTCCAAAGTTTAAAGCACTATCAATAAATTGATTAGAATCTTCAAATGTAGTCAACAAATCTTCTCTTGGCATATCCGTCATTTGCATATACTTTAATTTCATATCTGGAAAATGATCACGTATTTTTCTTGGCAGAGGACAAGTATCTACAGTTAAAATATGAGTAATTTTTGTTTGTCTCAGCCATTCAATATCTGTAGCTGCTGTTAAATTTCCCAAATACAGATTCGGTTCTATCTCACTGTAACTGGAAGGACCAGCATCAAAATCTTCTCTTGTTAAGTTATCATCTATATTTTTAGCCATAATTGTAAGCTCTATAAATATTTTAAACTTATACTTTTTGATTATCAAAATTAATGTATCTAGTTACTTTGAATTTTATACTAACCTTGATTATTCCTTTTTAAGAAAATATAATAACATCGACAAAAACTTCTTATTTATTTATAAGTACATAACTTTCTAACATCAACGCTACTAAAATTACAACCACAAGCTACTTTTTGATTCCCCTGAAAATACATAAAATAAATGTAATTCATAAACCTTAAATAAATAAAGAAAATAAAGCAATTTTACCATGTTTACTAACGATTTATCTTCATTAAAAACATTGCCATCCACTATTCTAATCCCGTCGTCAATAACTATAACTATTTATCATTCATAATAACGTTTAACAGGTGCTCAAATATAAACAATCTTGGCAAAATGTTGAATATTTTCTGATGAAAACGGATTCCAAGCATCCTACGCAAGTTATACAAGACAAAATAAAATACCGGGAGACGAGCGGATAAACCTCGTGCGACACGACACTATTGATCCCACGAGGGACTTCTAAAACAATAACCCAAATAGCAGTGCGTTCCTGGCACTAACGAAAAGAACGTAGATTTTGAATTCTGCGCATATTTCTTTAAAAGTTTTCAACCCTTTTCTAGAGATTTTATCGAACAGGACAATTAAGTGTTGGAATATTGGTGACACTGCACATTAAGATTATTATTTAATTTTTTCTGTTTCTATTTTGTTTAATTTTTGGAAAATAATTAATAACAAAATATAAATATAAAGACGTACGTAAATGCATAAATTAAATGGAAAAATAAATAATGTTTGATAAATATTATAATGAATATAAAAAGATCAGTTTTATTTTAACTATATCTTTAAGTACGTATTTTACCTAGCTAATATGTATTTTACTTTTTTTACTAAACATGCTCTTAGAAAATTCTTTTCCTTCTGTTAAAGAATTCACTTTTTAATAAATATTTATTTAATAATTAAAGTATAAAGTACAATGAAAAGATTTTATTTACGTCCCAGTAAAAAATACCTCTTAAAGATGTCCAATGACCACCTAAAAGAGCTCTTTCAGATATCTTTCATCTTAATTAAAGAAAGCTTTTGGATGGATTATTAGATGTCTTGTCTGTTTATAAAAAAAATTTATTTTAAGATTATTATAGCAATTTTTAAATATTTTTTCATTGGTGTAATTTAAAATTTTTTTTAAATATTTAAATCATCTTAATATTATTTTTCTTAACTTAATTATAGAAAAATACATCAGTTTACATTTAAACTCTCTTTACAAATCAATCATCAATTATTTGTTTACACATATCAGATGATCTTTCAAAAAAACTATTTTAGTCGTCTGCTATCATAAACATCAACAAAAAATTAATTTAGCTTCTATAATCGCATCTAAAAATAGCTCCTCAAATCTGCATGTTTCGTCCACTGCGGAATTTTTTAGTCACCTATTGTGTGTGCCTGCAGCATCTCCAGTTGTTTACGATATGTCGTGTATCTTTTCTAGTAGGTTATATCTATATTTACCCAACGGCGCGTTCTATCGCAATATGACTGCATCAAACAGAAACGCGATGTGGGCTCTCGAAAATGGTGTTGACTTTCGATAATGTTTTATCAGAGAAAATTTCTGTCGCGCTTCTCCAGCATAGCTACAGTGACCTGAACAAATGCTAAGCAGACTCCACAATATTGTAAAAGAGGAGCAACACAGAGAAAGTAGAAAAGTATTCAAGTAATTTTTTAAAAATATTTTTTCTTACATTCAAGCTTTTGCAAAAATCACTTGCTTATTTTTATCAGCCAATGTGTGGGTTACATTATTTCAGAAAGCTAAGCCAACAAGTATGGCTAGTTTTTCCTGCTTCACCTTTCACTACATAATTGCTAGTCCAATTGGTTAATGCAGGCCTAGAATGATATTGGAGTGGGTAATTCCTACGTATCATGATCCAGTACATATGCAGTGTTACAAAGATTACATACAAGAGGCGTTGTGTATGAAAGAAAGACAGAGATTGCAGTTTACATGAAGTTTTTATCAAAGAATTTAGAAAACTTTGGAATTTTTTATATTCGAGTCATGTGTTTTATTTTCTAATACTACAATAAAAGTTTAAAGTAAGTTATGGTACAGCTATGGGTTAAATTTTTACCTTTTAATTTCAAGAATGTTTTATTGACATTAGCCACTTGTGTATACATTCTTATCAGTTTATTATTGTCTGTTAAATGTTATCTTTTATCTAGTGACAGAAATCAGCATACAATTAATAAATGAAAAATTGTTCTATTACTTTAGAGTAAACATTTTTGTATAAATTAAAACATCATTTTATTTCTTATTTTTAAATATGTTTCAAAAATTTATAAATTTAAAATTTGAATAATGTAATTCTTTATTACAGATGCATGAGTCTTATTGGTTTGGAACTGAACTTAAGGACTTCTTATTTTATGGATATAATGTAACAACAGCATGGGGTCTATTATCCACTTGTTTAGGCTTATCAGCCTTAGCCATTTTATATGAAGCCATGAAACTATCACAACTCAGATTACGTGCATTGGCCAAAGAACGTAACCAAGAACCAAATCCAATACAAAGTACTGATAGCTCTTCATTAATATCAAGAGCATCAGAGAGATCAGTGGGAGTTTTTGGTTCATATCACTGGTATGTTTAAATTATTTGAGACTATTTTTTATATTATATATAAGTTTATTTATAAAAGAATATGTAGCAAAAAATTCTTTAACAGTTATATATGGATAAAATGGTTCTTAGAAGTTTTCCACTGGAGTGCCCATGTTACCTTAGGATATTTTCTTATGCTTGCTGTTATGACATTTAATGGATACATAAGTATCGCACTTATAATAGGTAGTGGTATAGGCTACTATGTGTTTGGACCTATTCTGCATAAAATAAATATGAAGAAACTTCAAAAACGTCGTAGACTTATTATTCAATGCAACCCAGAATGTGCAGGTAAAGAAGTTATTTTTAATAGGGTTAAGAAATTGAATAATTTAGCAATATCAGGATTATAATTTAATATTTTAATTGCAGATGCCGTAATAAATCCATCAACTTCTGAACAGTCGGAAACAGAAGCTAGTGTCAATGTGCATGTTGATGTTCATGTTAATAGTGAATCTTAAAGCAATAATTTGAGAGGCTTAATGTGATATTTTTAAAAGAGGGATAAAAGTTGAAGGCAAATTGACAATATTACAAACATTTATTGTATGTTTGTGTAAATATGAATATTATGTACAATATTAACTCTTTTATACCTTAGACAGTACTGTTATAAATAAAATATTTTTGATTTGTTAACTTTTTTAATAAAAAGAAATTTTACAATTGATTAAAAAGAATTTAAGCTTATAAATTCATTCAATTTTATATAAAAAAAAATTCATTAAATTTATTCTTCATCAGAAAAATCAATCAAGTCCAGGTTCAAAATCACGTCAGGATCTTCACCTGCTAATTCAACCATACTCTCGAATAAACGTCCAGAACATTCTCCTTTTGCAATGGATTTAAAATGATCATAAGGGTCTTCACTAATTATTTTAGAATTGCACAACCAACAAAAGCTTGTGTAGCAGTGTAAACAGGTCATAAGATTGCAGCCAGAAGTTTTAACAGTGAAAATTTTACAATTGGGACAAGCTTTTGTATTTTCCTAAAACATAAAAAGAATGCTTAGCTAAAGATTTCCTATCAACTTGCTGAATATAAATCAAAAGTATACCTTAATGTAATCAATTGTCAATTGTTTTTCAACAATTTGTTTTATTTGATGTTTACCATATCTTTTCTCTAAAAGCTTTTTAGACGCAGTATTACCGTTTACATATTCTGTAATTAATTTCAGTTTTGCTGTAGAATCCATATCACAAGCCATAATTCCATGATAAACCTGCAATTTATATGAAACATTATATTTATTATTTTTTTGCATAAATTCAAATTTATGCAAAATATGTTTAATTACCTTAAGACAATAAGGACAAAAGTTATATTCACAATTAGGGCAAGATGCCAAATTTTCTCCAGCTTCCACATATACAGGTGTCTGGCAAACTTTTCTTGGACAATAAACCAAATTCTTTTTACTTAAAAGCTTCATTTCTTCTAAATATTTTTCATATTTTATTAACAGTTCAGGAGAACAAATTTCTTTAATTTGTTTAGATTGCAAATAAGTTTTACATTCAAAAGCTGGACAACTTAAATTACTCAAGTTTCTCTCGTTTATTTTTATTTCTAAAAATTGTTCAACACATTCTTTACAAAAGTTATGCTTGCAAGGACTTATTCTTATGCACAATTTTCCACTATATGTTACAAAACATATACCACACTCTTGCATATTAGACTGAAATTTTAATGATTCAGCCAATTCATTGGAATCTTGCAGTCTTTCAATAGGATTTACATCAAGGCCTCCATATATAACTCTGTGATCAGCCCATTTTATAACTTCTGATAAAAACTGACTTGTTGGATTTAAAAATAAATAAAACAGATAAGATATATCCAAAGTGTCTTGTATATTTAAATAAGTCAAAAGTTCATTTTTTAAAAAGTCAAGCCAATTGTATAAAATTTCATTATACTGATTGTCATTCCAAACTTCATCTAATTTTTGACAAATTAAAGAAACTTTCCAAGGTGGTAACCAATTTATAGCTAAAAAATATTCTGGTGGCTTCTCAGAAGGGTAATTATGCGGAAGTAGAACGTAAAATCGTACAGGTGGTAAAAATTTGATGTACAACTTTTTTTCTGCAATATGAGCACTATATTTAACTAAGAATTTCTCCGTTCCTAATTCTAAATTAATCGAAAATGAACATTCTATATTATTTTTTCTAGTGCATTTAAATTCATCAGGATTCAAAATATTTTGAAGCACCATTATTTCATCTTCTTGCCTTTCTTGGTCAGATGACTATAATAACAAAATAAAAAACATTTTCAACTGGTTTCTCATTTATATTCTAAGAAAACATACATTTCATAAGTAAATTTTGTAACAAAAAATAAAATTTACCATCTTAAGTAATTGGAATCAAAATTATTTTTAACAAGCATGAACTCGTCTGAAAGGAATTCAAGTAACGCTCACCGCAACTGGGCAAGTGTAAACACACGTAATAACAGCAAAAGGAGATATTGTTCTTAGAATTCCATTCGCTATTTATAATATATTTATATATGAAATTTCGCACTCGAAAAAGAATAAGCAAAAATTTTCCTAAAAATTTCCAATTTTAAATTCCCAAAGAATACAGATTTTAGTTAGATTAGATAATTATTCGTCAAATTCTATCACGTGATTTTGTTTGCATGACCTTCTAAGAATACTAATTTACATACAAAACTAAAAATAATAATTTTGTAAAAGATTTAATGAAATTAAAAAAAAAATTAGTCAATAGCAATTAAAAATTTATTGTTCTATAATAACTTTGTAAATTTCTTTGAGTATATAATTAAAAGAAAAATTATTTGAGATAGGTAAGAATAAAAATGTTTAAATTTTTATTTTTATTTATTAAAATAAAACATTGCTTCTTAGCATTTAATAGTTGAATACACAGTTTTTACATATTTTGTACTTACTGTAATAAATAAAGGCACATTTTACAAATGATCTTAGCTATTTAAGAACATTATTTAAATAAACTATAACGTAATATTTTTTTTATTTAAAATTGTTGTTTGTTAAATAAATAAAATTAATCATAATAAAAAATACAAATATGGTACGTGGAACTTCTAACAAAAAGACTTTTGATTTTTTTAGACTAACTTCTTTTTTACTTCGCTGCAGCTGGCATTACTAAGTCACTCCTGTCCAACAAATCATCAAGCTCAGCATCAGTATAAACTGTAAAAAAAAAGTTTTTTTTATTATTGGTGCAATATAAACGATTTTAATCAATTTAAATTATAAATATCAATTACTTTACCTTCTTTTTTAGAATCAACAATTTTGTAAGAGTTTTCTTCAAAAAGTTTTTTCAATTTGTTAAGGCCTTCTTCAGAACTAACCATGTCAGCATCTTTTGAAATAACAGCCTTTTCTAAAATTCTTTTTGCATTTGCTCGCTTTACTACTTCTTCATCAATTGTACCCTTTGTGCAAAGTCTATATACAACAACTGGTTTCGTTTGACCAATTCTATGACAACGTGCCATAGCTTGTATATCGTTTTGTGGATTCTGAAAGGATATTTGAATTTTTAGAATTTAAAAGAGAACGATATTTTTAATAATTTTAGTGAATATTCATTTTTATTCATACCCAATCACTGTCATAAATAATCACAGTGTCTGCTGCAGCAAGGTTTAAACCAACAGCTCCAGCCTTTGTAGTTATTAAAAATAAGAAAACATCTTGATCATTTTGGAATCTATCAATATTATTTTTACGTTTGTCAAAATGAATGTCTCCATCTAATCTGACATACTCATATTCTCTTAAAGATAAGTAATCTTCTATAATGTTCAGGACTAATTTCATTGTGGAAAAAAGTAATACTTTATGACCTCTGGCTTTAAGCTTTTTAAGTAAAGCATCCAGTACTAATAGTTTTCCCGAAACTTTAACAATATTTTCATCAATTTTCCCTAATCCACAATCATTTAAAGGATAATGAATTATATATGGATGATTCACAACATGTCTGTACAACATACCTTGAACAAAAAATTTGAAAATTACTTTATTTGTTTAAAAATATTCAAAATTAAAAAAATGAATGCTTACTTCTATTGCCAAAATTTATGTTAACGAAATATTCAGCAGTTTCTTCCGTTATTTCTGTAAATTGATTCCACTCCAACATTCTTTCATCTCTAGCGATTTCTTTTTGGCTTTTAAAATTTTCCAAATTTTCCAAATTTGCAAAATTAAATTTCTGGGTACATCTTCTTTTAGGCCTTTTTCCATCTACATCGACAACTACATCAGGTATCTTTACCTTATAAATTTTCTCAAGATCTCTGTTAATAATAGCGCGATACAGCTCATATTGAACTGTAGTTAAAGGTGCATATACCATAACTTCTTTAAAAGGAGGAATTTCAGGGCATACATCTTCTTTTAAACGCCGCAGCATAAAAGGCTGCAATATCTCTCTCAATGACGTTACAACGTGTTTTTCTTGTTCTTGTTTTAAAAATTTGTTTTTCCCTTCTTCACTTTGAACTTGTTTAGCATCAAACCAAGCTTCAAAAACTGCTAAATTATTAAAAATATCTGGTAAAAGAAAATTCAGCAGAGACCATAACTCTGATAAATTATTTTGCAGTGGTGTACCAGTTAATAATAAGCGATTTACTGAATTTATATTTTTTAAAATTCTGTAAAAAGAAAGAATAATTAGTATGTTTAAAAAAAATTAATTAGGTTTCTTTTCTAAATAGTTAGTATGAGACAAAATTTTATACTTTACTTAAATAATTGACATTCAAAATTTTTAATTTTTTGAGCTTCATCAATGACAATATATCTCCAATTAAATTGCCGAAGAAAAGCTGAATCAGCATATGGCACTTGATATGTCATCAGCACTATCGGATGTGTGCTAAATGACCCAATTCGTACTTTTCTTGAAACATTAGGTCTAAGAGCTGGCCTGTCAACTTTGCTTCCATAATACACAGTAACAGGAAGTTGAGGAGCAAAACGCTCAAATTCTGATATCCAATTTGGTAAAGTAGACAAAGGCACTATAATCATGTATGGTCCAGGTATCTGTTTTTCAATTAAATGGGCAAACAATGCTATAACTTGAATAGTTTTTCCTAAACCCATTTCATCACCTAGAATGCCATTCATACCATTTTCATATAAAACCTTTAACCAGTTAAGACCCACTTTTTGATAATCACGTAACTCTCCTTTAAAATATTTAAGATTCGCTGAATTATCTAATTTAGAATTAACATTTTCTTTGCCCTCAGGTTCTTCATCTGACATTGATGCTAATTCTTCTTTTATCTCTTCTTCACTAAGATTAAGTTTTTTTCTAACTCTTTTACTTTTCTGAAAAAGCATATAAAATTTGATTAATAAATAAAATTCTATTATAAATAAATTTTATTAAAAATTTTATAAATGAATATATTTCATCAAAGCTATAGAATTATTACTTTAAATTATGAAATATATAAATCTCATTTAAATATACTAAATAAAAATATATTTTCAGATTTTATTTTACTTACTGATGCTGCAGCTTTTTTGACTGCACTGCTCCCTCTTTTTCTACCTCTTGATGGTTTAGGCTTTTCACTGCCATTTTCTTTGTCTTTTTCTGTATCTTTCAAACTATCAGCTTCAAATTTTGCTGCTATAAAACTTGAAAAGGCCTTACTCTGATTCAACAGATGCATAAGTCGTTTGTACTGCTGTTCCTTTATTTCCTCTTCATAAGCTTCCTGAGCCCTACGTCTTTCAGCTAAAATTTCTGGATCAAGTGACTTACTTGTTTTTTGCTTCTGAAGATCTTCAGCTATCTTAGTGTGATCAGCAAATTGAATACCCTCTCCAATAGTAGAATTAATTTTCTCATTATTTGTTTTGGAAATCTCTAAACAAAAAAAAATATAACATTAAACGAAATTATTAACAAACCCCTAAATACCTTACTCAACTTAGAAAACAGTTAAGTAAAGACATTAGCATTAAATCTCGAAACGATCGAAATATCGTTTTGATTAATTTTGAAATGTGTTATAAAATAAAAATATTAATATCTATAGAAACAGAAAAAATCTCTAAAATTTTCGAAACTAAGTAAGCAAAACTAGTCAAAAATTCATTCTTTTGTTTTGAAGCGAGGAGAAATGCTGTTTTTCGCGTGCTTACCTGAACTGCTCGAGCTGACGGAGATGTTGGAGAAACCTGAATCCTCGGACAAATCAACGACACCAGTGGGCGATTTCTTTCCCTCGACGGAGACGTCCGAATTGGACGATGTCTCCGCCATAGCACTTTTTTCTTTAAATTTTTTATTGGAAAAAAGTGAGCAACGTATGAACGGATGAGCAGCTGAAGCTAAACTGACACACGCGAGTTCTTTCCCGCCAACAACGCCGTGAACCGCCGGCTCCGTTTACCCAGAAATTATAACTCAAATTCAATGCTGCCAACCAAAATGACTTCATGAGTAGATTTTCTCTTCTGCTGCAGTGCTACTTGTCCCTCTCTTTTTGGTCATTAGGTTTGCACAATTGTGTATCAAATTTTTAGATTTCGCGCGAACAGATAGAATTCTATCTCTTGCATAGCCAGCTATTATTTTCAAGTTTAAAAGTAATTTAAAACCTTTCTTTGATGTTTGACTTCAGCACAAGTGTTTAATTACTTTTGATAAGAGATAACTATTGCATACAAACAAAATATTTTTTATAAGATAGAAATATTTTTTTTTAAATGATTCCTGTTTTAAATATCTTTTACAGATTATTGATTTATTGACGTTGTAATCTTCTGAAAATTACGTTTTTTTCAATAAAATAAACCGTCTATGCATATAAAAATTTATTTGCTTAACGAGATGCAAAATACCGGCAATTGCAATTTCAGTTTTCCTATTAAATTTAACAATTTCTAAAAAATCGCTTTGCAGTGCCCTTCAATTTTAGTAGTAGGTAAGGCACTACAAAGCAAAATTTCAAGAAAAGTTAGTAAAGTAATTCTGTTATTTAATAATTTATTTTAAATTTGAACAATATATTTTCAAAACTAAGTTTGCGTATAATAAAAATTTAAAAAACATTCCAAGAGTAAAAAGTCTGTTAATTCAAATGAAATATTGTTTAATTATTCTCAATAGCTCGCATACCTTTAGTTACAATATATATATATATATATTGTAACTATATATATATATATACATAGATATGGGAAAACCCAGACGGTATAGAAGCGACAAGTACTTTGCTTAGAGCTCGTTTTTGTACCTGAGCGTTGGGGTCTGCAAGCAGGGAAGTAAATAAGCTTTCGTACTCAAACACAGGCACGAAAAGGAATTTGTCTGTCGTAAACCGGTGATGGAGATCGAAAACACAACTCAAGTACAAATGAAGCCTGAAAGTAAGTATTTATCGATTTAAAATTAGTCCTTTACCGTATCAGATTACTAAATCTTAATTTTCTTAATATTAAACTTAAATGATGAAAAAATGCAACATCGCGATCTCTAATAATCATATTTTGAAAACCTTGTTTTCAGAATTTATATTGTTTTGAGTACCAAAAGCGCCGAGAGGAATAAATTTCCAAAATTTTACTGCTCTGGGCCGATATTTAGACAGTCTCAAGGATTGTACGAACGAAGAGGGAAAATATACACATATACAAAATCTACAGAATATACAGGTAGATGCTAGATACGATATTTGCTTTATTTCGCTGTAAAACATTGATTTATAAAGATTTAAAGGTATAGGTACCTGCTTCAAAATTGAAGCGGGCCGAATCCTTAGAACTGACCATTTGTATTGGCAAATAAAGTTGAGTATAGAAATAGAAGATTTGTAAATAATTAAATTTGCTATTTGTGAAAAAATAAGTTGTTCGGTGACAATGTAACAATTAAACAGAAAAATAAATTTGTATCAAGTATTATGTTTAATTTTAAGTTAATAACTATAAATCAATAGAGTTGTATAAAAAGTTGCAATGTGCAGCGCAAAATTCGTTAAAAATAAAACGAATAATTTGATTTCGCGAAACAAAGAATGAAATAGTATTTATAGTTTAAATAAAATATGCATTGAGTTTATAAATGTCTGTAAGAACAATTCAAGAAAAGATTTTATTACGAATCAAAAACTGCTCAAAATGCGTAAAAAATTATTTATGCAAAACTTTAAGTAATTTGGGACACTTCAAAAATATTATTTTATTAATAATATTAATACAGTTTGAATGTCTATAAGGGACACACAAATTAAGTCTAGACTGCAAAATAATCTGATCTTAATTTTAATATACTATAGAAACGCTCGTTATTAAATGCTTAAATATAATTCTCTATCTAAGCAATCTTTCAAGACGTTTGTCCCCAGAAAACCATTTGCCCAATTTTAAGACAAACCTACAAATTAGCTGTATTTCCCCATTTCTATAATCTTCCGGAAATCTTCCGGAAAGGGCCGGTCTACAGAGGTCGAGTAGGGGTAGAACTGAGGATATAAAACCTCGAGGCAGGGTGAATAATTCTCATTCGGAGACGTTTCTCTGCTGAGATTCTTTCTATTTTGGAAGTGTCCTAGTGCCTCGCATCATTGCAATTTGAAAATTATTGTGAAATTTCGTTCGGCGTTTTTGTAAAAATTCTTGAAGTACTTTTATTTAATAGTGTCAGTTGCTAAAAGAAATTTGCATTCATCAGGTAACATTTTTTAAAGCTTAAATTTTTGCTTTAAATTTTTTCTCAAGTTTTTATTTCTATTATTTCTATTATTTAAGTGCTGCAAATTTTACGTTTATTATGCAGTAAAATGAGTAAATTACATAAGAAAACATTGAACTTATTAATTATTTTAAATCCGGCATAATTTCAACTAATAAAAAAACCATTTCTTATTCAGGTGTCAATCAGTCTCCTCTCAAAGCAGCCGCCACCATGTCGCGCTTCATAGGACTGTTCGCTCTCCTCTGCTCAGCAATTTTACCGGCAACGACCGAATCCGCATGTCCGAAATCTTCATTTTGCCACTGCATCCCGATGGACGACGAGTACTTGCTGCATTGCCCGACAAGGAGCAAGCCGGAGGCGTCCTTCGATCTGAAGGTCGTGACCAACGAGTCGGTGCGCATCGAGTGCATCAACGCGCCCCTTTGGTCGGACTTTCTTCTGGGTGTGCGCCTCTCTCTCGAAAGCGCGCAGCAGCTTATTTTTAAGAACTGCTCGCCACCGGAGCTGGACGAGACGGGGATGATTTTGCACCAGCTGGGAATGCACGCTGTGGAGTATTTGAAATTCGAGGATCTGCAAAAGAAGTTGACGGGCAGCGATTTGCTGGTTTACCCGCAACTTAAATCTCTCATGCTGATGAACAGTCCTATGGAAAATGTCGATCCGCATCTACTTAAAGGTGAGAACTTGATTTTAATTTTAAAATTTTCAATTTAAAAATTTTTTTAGAATCGGTTTCTAGCAATTTATTTAACAAGAAATATGAATTTACAAAAAATTATCGACGTTTACATTTTCATATTCAGCTATATTACAAATTTATTTTGAAAATTTTTTATTAAAAACCAGTAGCTAATCATCAATCAATTTTAGGATTCAACAATCTGCAAGAGCTGTACATAAGAAACACGAACATTCAAATTCCAAAAAATTTCTTCAGTAAATCCAGCTCTTTAAAAACTTTCGAACTAAGCGGCAATGGGCTGACACAGCTGCCGCTGGGAATTTTCGACGGTCTAGAGCGGATCGAGTTTATCAATCTATGGGACAACGAGATCGAGCAGCTCGAGGCGCCGCTGTTCCGCAAGCTCTTAAACCTCGTGTCGCTGGACCTCCACCGGAACAGCCTGCAGAGCCTACCTGCCAATGTTTTTCAGGGCCTGAAGAACCTTCAGGTCATCAATTTGGGCGAAAATAATTTCACCTCCCTGCCACAGACTTTGCTTAGACACACGCCCAATATTATTACCTTCAAACTTGAGTACAATAAGAGGAACTTAACTACTCTGCCCCCCGGATTCTTTGAGAATCTGGACAATCTAACGAGCATTTCGCTGATGCACAGCGGACTGCTGGACTTGCCCGACGATCTGATATACGGACTGACGAGCTTGATGCACCTTAAGTTGGACAGAAATTATTTGACCAAACTACCGGCGCGCTTGCTGAAAGACGCCGCGGAACTGCACAGCTTGTCGCTGTATTTTAATGATCTGAAGGATATTCCTAATGAGTTTTTCTTGAATATGAAAAATCTTAAAAAGCTGAATTTGGGCAGAAATAAAATAAGGAACGTCAAAGCGTAAGTATAATTCCATTTTCACTCTTTTTAAAAATTATAGTATTTTCACTTTTACACGTGATGGTATTTTAATTCAATTTTCGTACTTACAGGTTTACTTTTGACGGGCTGGAATCCTTGGAAGAATTAAACATGGAGTACAACGATTTGGCTTACATTCACGTGGATGCTTTCAAATCTATGATAAATCTTAGAATCGCCAAATTTTCGAACAACAAATTAACTTTGCAGACCGACGTATTTGACATGTTCGGTCACGTGTCACCGTTCAACCCTTGCATTAATCTCGAAGAATTGTACCTAACGTACAATAATATCAGCCAAATATTTAGTGATTGGATTGTAAGCTCGCAACTTCGAGTCCTCGATTTGTCATACAATAAAATTGATTACATAGAGGTAAGTTTTTTTTTAAGTTTAAATTAAAAAAAAAAACATTAAAGATATTAAATATATACTAATTTTAAAAAGAAACTTAATTTTATTACCACTTTAATTGAATTACTTTATTATCAATTTACAGAGCGAAGATCTGCAGTTCGTTTCAAACTTTTTGAACGTCGACCTCCGGCATAATTCCATTGTCCAAATCGATCTGTCCACTTTAGAGTACATCTCAATGCAGCAACCGGGCGGCCTGGAGTCGGTGAACCGTAGCGTGACAGTCTTGCTGGAAGACAACCCCCTGGTGTGCGACTGCGAGTCGTACGATCTGTTGCGCTACGCAAACAACCAAATGGAGCCCTCCGCCAGGCGCTTGATCAGTTTAGACCTCGACGAGCTGACCTGCAACGGCCCCGAATTCTTCCACGAGCAGAAGATCACCGAGCTCAAGTCGCAGGAGCTGAGATGCATCGTGGAAAATTCAAAGCCGCAAGCCGACGGAGATCCCTGTGCATCCGAGAGTCCCTGCGTCTGCTGGCTCAAGCCCGCTGCCAGGTCGCTGTTAGTCGACTGCGCCGAGAGAAATTTGACCGAGGCGCCGGCTTGGATTGACACCAGGGGCGTCGACTACGTGGAGATGGATTTGAGCGATAATCTCCTGACTCTGCCGCCTGATATGAATGGAGCCGGGTACAACAGGCTCTGGGGGCTGAATCTCGAGGGAAATAAAATCGTTGCCGTCGATGAGGATTTGATCGCTCCGAATTTGAAGGTAAGCTGAATGTGATTTTTATTTGAAAATTGTAAAAAGTATATTTTAATCATTAACGTAAAGTTTTTTTGTAAGTAAAAAATATTTTAATCGTAAATTTTTTTTTCCAGTATCTCAATTTGAGGAACAATGATTTGACATCTGTCGAGCCAGGATTCCTCAAAAAGCTTACGAACAATGCTCACGTCGTCAGATTGGTCCTCGCAGATAATCCATGGATCTGCGATTGCAATTCGCGATTGCTGACCGCTTTCCTGCAGTCGAATCGCTCCTTTGTCTCCGACCAGTTTGACCTCAAGTGCAGCAACGCGAACTCCACCCTTTTGAGCTTCGAATACAAGCACTGCCCGATTCACGTCCGCTTCATGTGGCTATTCATCCTCAGCTCGTTGATTTTCTGCATCTTCTTCGTCATTCTCGCGCTCTACTTTCGCTTCAAGAAGCAGATAAAAATTTGGTTGTATGGCAAAAGCTTGTGCCTTTGCCTGGTGAGCGAAGACGATCTCGATCAGGACAAAATATACGACGCCTTCGTCAGTTACTCGCACAAGGACGAAAATTTTGCAATGAATCTAATCAACACGTTGGAGAGCGGACCGACTCCCTTCAAAATTTGCAACCACCAGCGTGACTGGCTGGTGGGAGAATGGATCCCGGAGCAGATTGTACGCAGCGTCGAGGAGTCCAGGCGCACGATCATAGTCCTCTCCCGGCACTTTGTCGAGAGCTCCTGGAGCAAATTGGAGTTCCACGCTGCCCACAAGCAGGCTCTCAAAGAGAAGCGCAACCGAATCATCATCGTCCTCTTCGGGGACATCGGGCCCATCGATAAATTGGACAACGATCTTAAAACCTACCTACAGATGAACACCTACGTCAAGTGGGGCGATCCTCGGTTCTGGCAAAAGCTCCAACACGCCATGCCGCGTTCTGCCGTTAAGGACTCTGTCTTCTCGTCGTGCAAGATGACTTGCATCAATGAAAAGGAACAAATGAAGAAAGTGGTGATCTGCGAGGAAGCTCTTAGGGATACTGCCTGGATTTATGAGGAGGACTCTGTCTGCTCCAAGTCCGAAGTTGGTTCTGACAACGAGAGCTCTCAAGTCTGCACGACCGACGTCGGTTCTGAAAGCTCTTCCTTACCCACGACCGTCGTCGGTTCTGGGAGCTCTCAGGACTCCACGACCGAGGTCGATTCTGTGAACAGTCTCAACTCCAGGACTGAGGTTGATTCTGTTAACTCTATCAGTTCTTCGATCATAGCTATTTCTAAGAGTTATAATAGTATCGTCACCTACGTGTAAATTATTAAGGAACTAGGAAATAAGATGAGTAAAGGAATCAAAGTCGACACTTAATTAATTTAGGAGAATAGCGTGATCAATGAATTATATATAGTTTAATTTTAATCTGAAGTCTATTAAGCGAATGAATTTTTAGATGGAAGAAAGAAATATCTAGAAAGATAAAAAATAATTGTGATTTAAAATAGTGAAATATTTTAAACTTAGTAGATACATTTAACGTAAATAAATGTATTTTAGAAAAATGTATGAAATGAAGATATATTATAAAGTACGAATGATTTTTAACGAAACCATTGACTTAGAAAAGTAGCAAATTAATTAATTAATGTACTTTATTTTTCATATAGTAATGAATATCATATTACGAATAAGCGAAATTTTAAAATTGTAAATAATTTCTTCATTTTTTCCGATATCACCAAGATATTTAAATAATGTTCAAACATTTTGTTACATAAACAAATTTTTACATAAACAATAAACGTAATACTTTCTAATAATATAAATCTTATTTTCTTTTATAATTTTTCCACCTTATAACCCTCTCAATTTCATTTAAACTATAAGCGTGGGATATGTGCAAAAAAAACGATATCTGAAAGATGACAAAATTTTCAGCCTGCCAACATCTGCTCGAAAATCCGTGCGTACCACGGCACTCATTGGTGTATCCATAAATCTCCGCTTCTACAGTAAAGATATATTACTCAAGCTGCGTAGAAGAAAGTGTTAATTACTATACGGTTTGTTATACCAGACGGTCTCCGGCTGTTGGGTTTTTCTAAGACTGCGAACTGCGTCGTGCACAAAAGTTTCGGTTTGAGATGCATCTGGGTGATTAGTTGGATGAGGGAGCGTCGGACGTAAAATATTTTTCAGGAATTTTCTTTGGCGAAAAGCATGGATCGTCATAATAGTAATGTGCTTTAATGCAATATTTCAATTAAAACTCAAATTCTTAAAACATGAAAAAGTCAGTTTAAATTTTTGCATTGTCAAAATTAATTAATAAAATTATTAATTACATTGTTACATCGTTTTTAAATATAATAAAACTTGCGTAATATATTATTTGCCGCCTTGCTTGCAGTGAAACTCTAGTTTCGAAATATTAATGTATGTTTACGGACTGAACCAAAAGATAATATTATAGTCATAATTAGTTTAAGCGTTAGTTTGTAAGGAGTTCTGTTCGTCGTCACGTTGAAAATAAAAGTCTGAGCGTTTAATGTTGTTATTTAGAATTAGTTGGTCATTTAACAGAGAAAAAAGAGCTTTGTGAAATTGAATTAAATCCCCTAAAAATAAAAAAGGTTTTTTGCGTATAAGTGCCAGCACTCGAAGTAGTTGCATTAAAGTTTCGTAAATACATTTCTTCATTATAAGGAAAAGAAAATCTGCAATTTGCGGTAAGTAATCGTAGTCAACAGATTGTTTTTTTTTATTATTTGCCAAAGAAATCGATATGCTTTGATAAATATGTTTTTTACTCCCACAATGCAACGATGATAACTTAAAAAAATTATTAATCACTTAAAAAAATTATAAGGCACTTTTAATTTCCGGAGTTTTCCGTTTTAACATAAGGCGTACAAAGTTAGTCGCAATTCCTCCTCTCTATCGTCGTATAATCCCAAATTTAGTTATATAATTTCTTATTTATGCACTACCAAGTTCCTTAAACTTGTAATTATTTATGAAGCAATCCTCGTCATCTCGTGGGACAACATCCAAACAATAGATTCCTTTATTCTCAATTCAACAGTTGACTTTTAAAATTCAAATCTAAATTTTCTTTAAATTTCATCGTTGCAGATTCACAAGAGACAAGTCCACGTCGATTTTACCTGCACTGACTAGGTGGTCCATGTACGAAAAGAGTTAGTGTTGTGCAACAAAATCGAAAAATAGAAGAAAGAAGTAATGGTCAGCATAGAATCGAAGCACGTCTTGCACAGCGGATATTTTCATCCGGTTCTGAGACAATGGCAATCGCCGAACGTCGATATTACCGTGGAGAACTTGATGTATCCAATTTTTGTACTGTGAGTACTTCGACATAACCTCTATGAAACATATGATCGCGTGTATACAACAATGATAGTCGGTTTTGCTGGCAGGCTAGGCAAGTTTGAAGCCGGCCGCTGGTGCTTTTTTGCCTATTACAAAAATGTTTACTCTAGCAAAAATTTTAAAGAAATTACGAACATTTGAATTGCGAATAACAATAATTGAAAGAGCTCGTTTTTTTTACTTTATTTTGTTTTACATTTAATTAACAGTTCTTTTTCAATCTTTATATGCTGAATTTGTTTACAGAGATAAACCTAATGAAATTACTGAAATTAAAAGCATGCCAGGAATCAACAGATATGGAGTTAACAAATTGAAAGATCATTTAGAACCACTGGTCATAAAGGGATTAAAATCTGTTTTATTATTTGGTGTAGCAGATAACTTACAGAAGGTATTTTTGTAATTATCAGTTGAAAAATAAATTTTTTTTTAATTTTGAAAAATGAAAAAAAGGAATAATTTGTTTTTAATTAAAATATTTTTAATTTTATAGGATGAAACTGGAACTAGCGCAGATTGTACCAAAAATCCAATTATTCAAATATTACCTTTGTTAAGAAAGTGGTTCCCTGATCTAGTAATAGTTTGCGATGTTTGTTTATGTCCTTATACTAATCATGGGCATTGTGGAATTTTAAATGAAGATGGAACTATTAATAATAGTTTAAGCATTCAACGCATAGCAGAGATTGCTGTTGCATATGCTAAAGCTGGTAAGAAAAATTGCTATTTAATAAGTTCAGTTCAATAATTTATTTTTGTTAAATTTATGTTTACGAACTATTACAGGAGCTCATATTGTTGCTCCATCTGATATGATGGATGGTAGAATAAAAGCCATTAAAGCTGGTCTGGCTGCAGCTGGATTGTTAAATAAAGTTTCTGTTCTGTCATATGCTGTAAAGTTTGCATCTGGTTTTTATGGGCCTTTTAGGGATGCATCGAAATCAGCTCCTAAATTTGGTGATAGACAATGTTATCAGCTACCTTCTGGCAGCAATGGATTAGCAGCTAGAGCTGCAGTAAGTATTTTGTTAATAGATAGACATATTTAAATTGAAATAGAAACACTTATATTTTTTAAAACTTAAATTGTTGTTTGAATAAGTTTTCCTTTTTTTTATTTATTAAAATTCGTAATAAAAATTATAAATTTAATTACTCTTTTTATTCTTTAAAATATAATAAGATATTAAACACTTGAAAATTAATTTAAAATTTTACGTAATTTATTAATAATTTAATTTTATATTTAGAAAAGAGATGTAGAAGAAGGAGCAGACATGCTGATGGTAAAGCCTGGTTTGGCATATTTGGATATTGTAAGACAAACAAAAAATATGTATCCCGAATACCCAATGTTTATTTACCAAGTTTCTGGTGAATATGCTATGCTTTACCACGGTGCGCAAAACGGTGCTATCAACTTAGACGCTGTGCTCAAAGAGGTCCTGCTGTGCATGAGAAGAGCCGGAGCCGACTGCATCATATCGTATTTCACGCCTTTAATTTTGGATATGCTGCGCCCAAAAAGCAAATACTAAAATCGCTCTGTATCAAACGTTACTTATCGAACATTTCAGACTGAGACAAAAATAATTATAAATCGCGTCGATTGATAATACAATCACCGAAAAACCTGCATAATTACCTTTTGCTGAAAGCAAACGGATTTCGCAAAATATTTTTAATGTACCTTCATAGATCAAATTTTTTATCGTGCAATTTATTTAACTTAATTTATAGATAATTTACTTAAATTTTTTTGCAGATGTACATAATTACAATAGGTAAAACGAACAAAGTTTGTGAAGATTGTTCGAATTTAGCGTAGTTTTAAACTAGTTGGTTATTGTAAAGAATTGTAACGGTGATGTTTCGTCATTTGTACGATGTCCTATTCCTTATGAGGTAATCTATGATGAATAAAACGAGATGCGCACGTTTTAAATACGTAGCATGTCGGAGAAACGGATTTGACTGTGTATTGCATCTTTAAATCCGAGATGAATCCCGTTAGATTTAAAAAGTGTTACATCTTACGTGTACACGCATGCGTACGACGCAGGATCGTATCAATGGCTCTGGTACCTTTCTTTATCGCTCGTATTCAAATCCTGCATCCTCAATTCTTATAGAATTAGAGCGCTTCGAAAATCTTTCACCTTGCAAGCGTCATAGTAAAATATTTTAAAATGTTTCATCACGTATATTAAAACAAAAATAAGTTATAATACAAATAATTCCATCTAAAGGACAAAGCCGCTTTTGAATTTATATTATTAGTGTTAAATATAAAATTTTTTAAATATTTATTTTAAAATTACTGTTCATTTTACAATTAATTGTAATTAAATATAAAAAAAATTATTTTATTTATTTTGATTTATAATTTAACGTAAGTTAATATAAATTTGTCCATCATTTTTACTAAAAAAGTATAAACCAACACTAACTTAATCCACTTATGCATTAAATACGTTTGACGTTACTAAAGTCCGTCAATCTAATACTAACAACAAAAAGCAAAAGTACACGTCATCTCAACGCTATCACCGTCAAAATTTAACGGGGCTCCTCGGAGGGAGAAAAGACGTTTCCCAACGCAAGAAACGTTCTACAGGCGATAAAGTCACCCGCGGAACATTCCGCGAGATACGGTGCTGTGCTTGAAAGGGGCGTACTCTGATCCAATGAGGATCGTACCCGAAGCTTCTAGAAATAATAGCGTAGGAGCAGCCACTTCGTGACGTGGGCCAATGGTCGGAGGCCAACTGTAGGCGGTCGTACCAATTCTCGGCGCTGCTTTCCGTTGCCACGTATCGGCAGGGGCCAATCGCGCTCGGCCACGACGAGCCATTCCCGTTAATATCCCGGCGCGAGGTATCACCGCCAGATCAGTCACATCGCGAGAACTCACAGAATTCACATCGAAGCCGAAGCTCATCTGCTGGCAATACTCAGCTGGATTTCTCAGCTTTTTCGTTTAATTCGAAGACGAATTAATATTCTTCCATACGGTGAGTACCTTTTTTGAGCTTTTTTAGGTGCATTTCTCCAATTTTTTGTTTAACTTTACTTGTACCGTTATTTGACGTTAACGTTGAGCTTTCGAGCTTTGCGGTGAATAAATTGTAACAAAAGGTTTTACGATAGTTTTTTTATATTTTTTAATGTGTAAACTAGTTTCAACTTTAATGGAAGCTTGCAAATGTGAAGTGTAATTGTGTTCTTTTGTCGACGTGTTACGTGTCAGCATATTTTATAAGATCGCTTGGGTTTCGTCGGTTATTGTTCGTAAATTGAGAGCAATTCGTGGCTTAATAAGATGGTTTGGGGACACATTTTTACGGGAAAATGGCTGTCAATGTAGAAATTATGAGAAAAGCTATAGGTCATTGCTCTCATATGGCGAGTTCGCGCATTGTCTCGCTGGCCGTTTCTCGAATTCTCGTGACCGCTTTTAGCCGCGACCTGTTCGCCGTGCTAAAGTATTGTCTTTCAATTTAAATTTTGTTATTAATTTAATTCAAAATTTGACGTTTTAAGTTGATTTTGAACTAGCAATAATTTATGAATATTTATAAGGCTTTTTATTCTAGTGGTTTCTAAGGGTTAATAGGAGGGTGGAAAAGTGTGTAAATTGTGTATGACTGTTCTTGAAAAAAAAGGTTTATAAGATTATTTAAATATTTATGTTTGTTTAATTTACAGGTAAAGTTTAAAAAAGTGAAGATGAAGGGAGCTACCGCTCTGTTAATATTAGGGCTAGTCGCAGCCATTGCGGCTTCCAAGGAGGATAAGAAAGATAAGGATGACATTGGAACTGTTATTGGTATTGATTTAGGAACAACTTACTCTTGGTAAGCCTATGTTTACTGTTTATTACTAATTTACACCTGTACAAAAAAAATTGTTTTCTAATGTTTAAAATTATTATTTACAGTGTTGGAGTTTACAAAAATGGTCGTGTGGAAATTATTGCTAATGACCAGGGTAACCGTATTACTCCATCATATGTGGCCTTTACTGCTGATGGTGAGCGTCTAATTGGTGATGCCGCCAAAAATCAGCTAACCACTAACCCTGAGAACACTGTCTTTGATGCCAAGCGTCTTATTGGTCGTGAATGGACTGACCCCACTGTTCAACATGATGTCAAGTTCTTCCCATTCAAGGTTATCGAGAAGAACAGCAAACCTCATATCAAGGTCAGCACCAGCCAAGGAGACAAGGTCTTTGCTCCTGAAGAAATTTCTGCTATGGTTTTGGGCAAGATGAAGGAAACTGCTGAGGCCTACCTTGGCAAGAAAGTTACCCATGCTGTTGTCACTGTACCTGCTTACTTCAATGATGCTCAGAGACAAGTAAGCTATTTTTAAAAGCAATTTATCTTTTGATTGTATGTATATACTTTAGATTATTCTATTACTAATGATATTTTTTTTTAATTAGGCCACTAAGGATGCTGGTACCATCTCTGGTTTAATAGTTATGAGAATCATCAATGAACCTACTGCTGCAGCTATTGCCTATGGTTTGGATAAGAAGGAAGGAGAAAAGAACGTTTTGGTCTTTGACTTGGGTGGTGGTACCTTTGATGTCAGTCTTCTCACCATTGATAATGGAGTCTTTGAAGTAGTAGCCACCAATGGTGACACTCACTTGGGAGGTGAAGACTTTGATCAGCGTGTCATGGACCACTTTATTAAGCTCTATAAGAAGAAGAAGGGCAAGGATATCCGTAAAGACAACAGGGCTGTCCAAAA
Source organism: Ormyrus pomaceus (assembly GCA_900474385.1). Classification (NCBI taxonomy): domain Eukaryota; kingdom Metazoa; phylum Arthropoda; class Insecta; order Hymenoptera; family Ormyridae; genus Ormyrus; species Ormyrus pomaceus. The sequence goes on from UCOM01000077.1 coordinate 56,475, forward strand.
ATTGCGTCGTGAAGTTGAGAAGGCCAAGAGAGCACTCAGTGCCAGTCACCAGGTAAAATAATTTTTAATTTAACAATATTTAAGCTCCAAAAATTAAAAAAGTAGCTTAAATGTTCTTTAATTAATATAGTACATTTGAACAAAATCTAACGTTTGTGGTTTTTTTTACAGGTGAGGATTGAAATCGAATCCTTCTTTGACGGTGAAGATTTCTCTGAGACTCTGACCCGTGCTAAGTTCGAGGAATTGAACATGGATCTGTTCAGAAGCACCATGAAACCCGTACAGAAAGTTCTTGAGGATGCTGACATGAGCAAGAAGGACGTCGACGAAATCGTACTCGTCGGAGGTTCCACCCGTATCCCCAAAGTGCAACAACTCGTCAAGGAATTCTTTGGTGGAAAGGAACCATCTCGAGGTATTAACCCCGACGAAGCCGTTGCCTATGGTGCTGCTGTCCAAGCTGGAGTTCTCTCTGGCGAGCAGGACACTGACGCCATCGTACTTCTCGATGTCAACCCACTTACCATGGGTATCGAAACTGTTGGAGGAGTGATGACCAAACTCATCCCCAGAAACACTGTCATTCCCACCAAGAAATCTCAAATTTTCTCTACCGCCTCCGATAACCAGCATACTGTCACCATCCAGGTCTACGAAGGTGAACGTCCGATGACAAAGGACAATCACTTGCTCGGCAAGTTCGATCTTACTGGCATTCCACCAGCACCACGTGGTATCCCTCAAATTGAGGTCACCTTCGAAATCGATGCCAATGGTATCCTCCAAGTATCAGCCGAGGATAAGGGCACTGGCAACCGTGAAAAGATTGTTATCACCAACGACCAGAACAGGCTAACACCTGATGACATCGAGAGGATGATTAAAGATGCTGAGAAGTTCGCTGACGAGGACAAGAAACTCAAGGAGCGCGTTGAGGCGCGCAATGATCTCGAATCTTACGCTTACTCGCTGAAGAACCAACTTCAAGATAAGGAAAAACTCGGCTCGAAAGTCACCGATGCCGACAAGACCAAGATGGAGGAAGCGATCGATGAAAAAATCAAGTGGCTTGAAGAGAACCAGGATACCGACCCTGAGGAATACAAGAAGCAGAAGAAAGAACTGCAAGACATTGTTCAGCCCATCATCACGAAACTGTATCAGGCTTCCGGCGGTGTACCACCAACTGGTGGAGAAGAAGAGGATGATGTCAAGGATGAATTATAATCTAAAGCCGACCTTTAAAGTATCTTTAAAGGGATAATCTAGACTGACAAAATGAAAATCCGCTTCCTTTAGACAAATGCTTTAGAGACTAATACTTGTGCATTGGGAGGGTTTCGAGGAGAGCCTTCGGAGCATTTCCCAAGAACTCGAATTCCGGTGGCTCTTGAATTTTAATCGATTTCAGAGCGATTGGGATTTAAGAGGCATGCACGTATTAGACCAAATCTCGTCAGCGACGAGAGAACCGTTACAGCGACTGTGATGATGGTCTACGTGTTTGGTTATTATACTCCTTAATGTATTTGCCACAAGGAACATCAACATCTGTTGCTCCTACTGCGTTGTATCCATAAGAAAATGGAATATAAAAAAGATTGCTAGAAAAAAATATGGAAAACACGTTGAAAGGGCCCTACGGAAAAGATACACCGAATGTGGACTCTTTTCTATTTGTAATAAGACTCCACGTGTCGTTGATATTTATTTTGTTTTATATATTACTTTCATTATATGTAACTCGATAAACAGTTGGTACATTCGATCTTTGAGTGAAAGGTGTGCGTGCGATGTATGCGTCACAAAATGCAAATTGTTAGGTATGCATGCAGGTGTTTCAATACAGTGTTACTGCCTCGAAAAAATGAATTATTGTATCGTACTATGTACTATACAAATCATGTGTGCTAGTGTGAGTGTATCATGTACTCAGTATATCACAAGAATAAACATTTTTTCAGTACTTAGACTTTTTTTTCTAATCTTAAACCACTGGTAATCTCAAGTTAAAAATTTGGTTTTTATTTATTGAAATATATAGAAAATATATTAAAAATGTATATACAAAGATTTAGAAATTGTATCAACAAAATTCATTCTTCATATATAGCAACTGTTAAAATTTTTCAAACATTCATCAATAAATGTTTTTTAAATAAACTTTGTACATCATGTGTATTTTTTCCGAACAAGATATGAAACTTATTAAGTTGAAAAAATGTATTTTATAATAAATTTTTTCAAATGATGCATTTATCTCATGTTCAATAATAATTTCAATAAAAAGAATTCAATTGTATGAAAAATATTTAATTTTCCAATTTTTTCATTTTACCTTTAATAAACAAACGATTTTAAAATAAATTTATTTGAATAACAAAACTTAATTATAATACAAAATGCTTTTAAACTGCAAATATTTTTTCAAATTTAAAAAAAATTGAAGTTTTTTAAAAATTATTTATTAACAAAATTTGATTTTGAATAGTAGCTTAAAGATTTTCTTCATAATAAGTCAGCAAAAATTAGCCCCATTGTATAATGAATTTTTAGAAAAATTTAAAAATGATAAATGAATATAACTTTATTTTTTTTAAATAGGTTTTTAAATTTAAATTATTTAAATTAAAAGGTTTAAAAGAGTTTCTTTCAGTTTTATTTATTAAAATTTTTTTATACATTATTCTGTAAAAAGAAATAAAGTGTATTTAAATATAAAATTAAGCTTCAATATATATATATATATATATATATTATAGATATATAATTATTTTTTTTATAAATTTTTTAATTTTGTACAAGATAATTGGACTGATGCACATGCATTTTTTATAATTAGATGATATACAAATAACAATATTATTACATTAACATTCATAATATAATTACAAAACAAGTCCATCATACAACTGCCCTTCTGCTTCTGGTGATTCCATTCTATTTTTCAAATGATCTAAAGTGTTTGCAAAATGTTTTTGTATTTGCTCAGTTTCTTCACTTATTTCCAAATTGGGTAATTCATCTTTAATTTTAGAAATTACTTGATTTAAAATTTGTACAGTAACAGCAGTATTACCTTTTTCATAAAAGTAAATATAATGATTTAATAATTCTATATACAATTGGACCTGTACGGAAATATCCATACATTGATTAGCTATTCTAATTCCTTTCTTAAGACAGTCTAATACTTTGGTTTTATCTTGCATTTCCTTTCCATCTGTGCTTAAAGATTTTCCAGACCAAAATATGTGAGAGCAAGTAGCCACACCTCTGCATTGATCAGGTTTTCTTAAAAGTTTACTGGCATATAAGGCACATTGATTTCTGACTGGTTCTGCATTTTCATCACTAAAACAATTCATTTGTTCAAAAGTGGCAATAATCAGTGTAATTGCAGCAAATTGTGCCTTTGAATCACTAATCTCATCTTCATAAATAGAAAAAGCTTGACTTATAAATTCATAAGCAACCATCTCAAAATTGTCAAATCTAATTTCTCCAATAGCTAAAGCTCCTTGTAGAAATAGCCTAAGAGGCAATTCAGCCAGTTCCACCTTTATCAGTGCAGTGATTGTAGAGTGGCAAAACTGGAAAATTTTCTGACATTTTTTTTGCCACATTTCATCTTCTGCTTGCAAATTTTTATATGTGAAAGCTAACTGATATGCTTGAAAAACAATAGGTGGTAAAGTATATCTAACTCTTTTACTTCCACCTGTAACAAAATGTTTTCTGGCTGTACTGAGAATCATATATTGTTCATCAGAAACATCTGATTTAAAGTAGTGAATCAATCTGCCCAAAAGTCCTTGTTCCTCTGCAAATTCTTCTGGATCATCTTCTGCTGTGTGATCAGCTTGATCCTGTATTAATGGTGCAATCATTAAAAGAATAGCATCTACTTGATCTGGAGAAGGAATAAGTGTTTCATTATCTAAAATATTTGTCACAATATATGTTGCTAATAGTCTTCTTCCTTCATAATCAAAATATCCTAGAAGAGGTCTGTAATTCTTCAATTTGAGTACTATTAAAATATTTTTGTAATTGTCAATCGGTATTTTTAATAGTCTTGATAATTCTCTTGAAACTGCACTGTTAAATTCCAAAGTTTCAGTATGTATCTTTTGGAATATTTGATGGGTATTTAATAGAACTTTATCCACATAATCTACTCTGTCAGGATAGCACTTATGAGCTAAATTAATTAATGCTACTTGTAAAGATATAATATCTTCTAGTGGCATATCTTGTCTATTCTGTACAATAGTGGATACTTGATCGCTAAACACATCAAACAATTGAATATCCTGTGGTATTCCAGACATCTGATTAGGACTTCCTGGACCTCCAACACCATCTGATCTCTGACTAAATGCTGCAAGACGGTCTATCAGAGAAATTATTATATTCTTTATATTTACACCATTTTGAAGCTCTGCACAAGACTTGAGAAAAGCATTCAAAGTTTGTAAGTGAAATTCATCAGGAAAAACTTGAATTATGCATTCCATAAGATATTCTTGAGCAATTGCATCTCTGCAACTGACTACTTGTTCTAAAATTCCAGGCAACACTAATTTAGTGTACTTATCAAGAGTAACAGATTCCAGTTGACTAAGCCTCACTAAATTAGTACCCACCAAGATTCTTAACTCTTCCCTTTCTCTCTCTCTTCTTTCCCTTTCTCGACTGTGACCTTGGTGTTGCATTCTCACCCAGAGTTTGTTCATTTCTGCAAAGTTCATCAAGATAAAATCTATGCTATCCCTCACCGTTCCCTCGTCTATATTACTATCTTCCAAATTGTCTGGCAGTATATTTCTAGTACATTGCAACAGATAATTCCGTAAAAACAGACCCCTCAATGGATGTTGAACACCCCTACACATCTCAACCAAATCTCGAAGTAGATCTCTCTTCAAGCAGGGATTGGTCTTAATATACACTATACCAACTGTGATGAGCAAATACAATCTGGGAACAATGTTGCCTGCATACTGCACCAATTCATACAAGTCAGCCACCTTGCGTCCCTTCTGGAATTCATCCAGTAAGTAAAGTTCCAAGTGGCGAAGCTCATCAGTGATAGCCATGTAGAGTTCATAGTAGCTTTTTGGACTTAGCAGTGATGTACGCAATTCTCCCAACATTGTTGATGCATGTTTCAATGCATCCATAAGTTTCACCTTATCCAAACAATGTTTCATTTGTAGTGCTTGAACTTTGACCACTCCAATCGCATCTTCCAGCAACTTTTCTTGCTCTTCCACGCCAGCCATCTTTGATGATGATAATGATTGAACGTTCCGAACAATATTAGTTGCTATTTATTTGTCAAATCTGTTTGATTACGATCAGCTCTTGATGAGCATTATTTCGTATTCTTCGACGCCCTCTTACACGAAGGCATAACCTGCACTGATTGCTTGTTTGTCAAACATAACCCTATGTGTCGTCTAGTGATTTACATAGGAGCGGGGGCAGACTAAAAATAGGGACAAATTTAAATTTGTGTAGAAGATATTTAAATACCTCGTGCTTGGTATGTTTTGCTTCTTGTGAGTAAATCACTTTAAATGTACAGTAAAACAAAAATTAACAAAATCGATTTATTTTGTAATTTTGTAATTTAGGGGAAAAAGAAATAAGCATATTGAAAAATAAAATGAAAAATTATTTGAAGGACTTTCACTGCCAAATAATTGTAACATTTTTGACTTATTTTTTTATATTGCCGTAATAAATGATTGGTAGTTAAATAAAACTCGCATTTTGGTTTTTTGATGAATTTATTTGAGGATCCAGCTTTGTTTGTATTGATAACAAAAAAACATAGTAAAGAATTTGTATATAACGCACTTTTTCATTAAACTCTCGTCTCGTTTCCATTTAGTACCGGAATATAACAATAACAAAGATAATCAATCAGAACACGACAGCATAGGTATAAGATCCGCACTGTTCACAAAAACAAGAAATTCCATTAGTTTACAGTATCATCATACGCATTAGATGTCGCAGGTGTGTGAGAAGTTGTCGATTGAAAACCCGTTTTACAAACGCATAATAGTTAAGAATCTTGTACATAATCGGATACATTTTCTCTCTCCGACACACAAAATACTAATGTTTCGCATATTATACAATCAGTCGCAACAAATTAAACACATCGCGGGTGCTTTTTTATTCCTTCGCGTCGTTGTTTAGTCTTTCCGATAAATCAAAAGCGGAAAACCGCGATACACACTCTCTGCTCTTTACATGCGTTTCAATAATGCACCTTTCGCTAAAAAAATAACAGTAAAACTTCGTTTAGTTTCTTTTTTCTCCCATCAATCTCTTCAGCCTGCTTGCCTTAAAGACATTGTAAATAGTACACAGTAGAATAGTTTTCAGAACTCGCCGAAGTACAAAAATAACGTTCTGGTTTTTTTTCCATGTAAACAATTGTCGTATAGAGATTTTCTTCGTCCTTTTTTCGTTTGCTAAAAAAGGGGGGTTTTTGCGTAGACTTTGTGGCATGATGTTCTCACGCCTCGCGCTTGACAATATTTCGTTATTTCATACGTAGATGATTGCAATTGCGTTATTCATTATAATACTCGAGTCACAAATAATCGGTGAGTTCGAAGGCGGTTTATTTCATTTTTTTTTTACAACAGTCAATACTCATCATCGAAGGCGAGCAGTTTTGTATTTTTTTGTCATTTTCTCTCGTAATTATACAAACTAACATAAATAAAAACGCACGCATAGTTTGGACGTGTGTGTAACTGTGACGTGTGTGTAAACGTGTGTAAAGTAGTAAGGCCGAAAGGTAGGCGTATTTGCTTTTTTTCATCATCGCTTCCTTATTTTTGTTACTTTAAATTCGACAGAACTCGAACAGCTGCGAAGGAGAAGGATTGACTCGCGCTCGACTTTGGAAGTCAACACGGTCCCGCTTAATAATCTTTTTTTCATTGACAACGAGAGAATGAGGTATGTATACATATATCCTATATTATATATGACTTTGCTTTTGTACAATAAGTTCGTTCTATGTTTTTGACTTTTTGGTGTTCGACTTGAGAAACAACGAAAAACAACAGTCGACCGGCGAACGACGTATTGAGCGCTTATTTGAATTATTCGTAGAAAAATTGCGGGGCCGCGTCGCCTCTCTTTTGGCGCGAGATGAAGTGCCTTTGCAGAACATTTCACTTATTTTTTTCCTCGATGTAATCCTAAGAATGTAACGTAGCACTATCGTTCTAAAATGTATTTGCGATTTTTCGTCTTAAAGTACGCAATTATTTCATATACAGAACGCTAGTTTTTTAAATTAATGAATACACGTTTACTGGATGAAGTTGTGCTTTGCTTTTGCTTTTCGGAGCGAAATCAGTGACTCTTTTAAACGCAAGTGTCAATTGCTGCTCTTGCTTGTCATCGCTGCTACCTTCGCTTCGTCTTTACATTACGTACTTATACACAGATGGAAATCATTGGAGTAACAGAGACGGTTTCAATGACTTCAACGGTATCGATCGTTACCTTAGATTACGTACTTTGCTCTTTTTTCTATTTTACAGAGGTCCTTTTAACTTAAGTGAAAACAAATTGTTTAGCCTACAACAATAAATACCGTTGAAGGAATCTAATTCGCTTAACAGAAAAAATATCCAAATCGACATTCCGTTCCAAATGTGTACAGTTGAAATGCATGTGATTATTACTTAATCGCAGTAATTAATTCAAGTAAAAGTGTAATCATTGTTTTTCGTAGTTGCACTAAAGAATTTTTATATCGTCGCATCGGCAATTAATTTTACTTTTTTTCGCACGGTTATATATTTCCATTTTTTTTGCCTAGGTATGAACACATTCAACATATTGTTTCATTTAATCACACATACTGGTTTGACCTGAAAAGTTCTCCAGCTATGAAGTATAATAAATGTTTACGAAAGACGAAAGCGCGAAATTCTTTTATGAATTTCCTAATGCTTCCTTGTCTCTTCGTTCCTTTTACCATAATTATAATAAGGACATGGTCTTAGCGACAGAGAATTAACATATGAACGAAACTAAGTCATCGACAAGTCACTCTAAAGTTTCAAAGTTACGCAGATGATTTTTTAAATGTATAATGCATTCTTTTGAGTTTTTCATCGATGACTAAGAATACACATTATTCTCTTTCCTCTATGTGTTAGTTAAGACTTAGCAATAGAGAATACACGTATGTCGAACCAAGTCATCGATAAGACAGTCTTGTGCTTATCAAGGTGAAAGCTTATTATTTTTGAACGCAAATTTAACAACGCTGAGTAATTAATTTTTCGAAGTTCTAATGAAACGCTATAAAAATTAAAAAAGCGAATACTTTCGTGTGAGAGTTTTATTACTCGAGTAACTTTTTCGAAAACAACATAAAATAAAATATAAAAAAAAGTGACATTTTTTAACGAAAGGATACTCGAGTCCTTAATTTTTACATTATTGTCACAGTATTTTCATTCTGAAGAAAAGTTTTAATTACTCATGAATGCCCTTTTTTCATCAATTCTTTCACCAGATTTTAAATCACTGTTTAGCAATGAAGCTCCCTCATCGATGACCACGAGTGCACATGTTTCTTTATAATTTAATAACTAGTGTATATAACACGAAGTGTGTGTGTGTGTGTATACATAACTACGCTAAGACGTATGAATGTAGCGTACGCACTTGCCACTTTGCAGCGAGAAAGTTAATTGGTTAACTATTACATAGCGGCTCGACGTAGCACAAAAGTACTTGTCTAATAAGATATAATGCATATAGTAATAATTATATATTTATATTTATGTATAGTTTTTTTTTGTTTGTTTTTTCCCAACATCCGTTTCCTTACAAAAAGCCTCGCATATTAATTACTTTTAGTTATTAATATTACTATATTATTACTATTATTAATAATATGGTCAACGAGATTTCGCCTAGCAATCCTTGCGTGTGTAAATAATCTCTCTAAGCGCATTGTTCAATATTCGGTATTCACGAAATTTGTTTAGGAAAAATTTTTCTAAAAAATACTATTACCCTCATTCCAATAACAGAATTTGCGTGAAAGGCCGATTAGCGCAATCGGTGGCTTTCACTCCTATAAAGCAGTCGAACGGTAAGATCCTAAAATTTCTTAGCGTGAAGCAATTGTCGGTCTTTTCGTTTTACATATTATCGTTTACATATTTTTTTCATTCCTCTGTTGGTCGAAATCGCGCAAAGAGAAATTTAGTATGCTTACAAACTATACTTTTATATTTTTTTACTTCTCCATTAGGAAATAGTATTTTATTATTATTAATTAATAATTATTAATAAGAAAGTTAGACGTACAAGAAAGTATTTGAAAAGGCCGGGGTAGAGATAGAGGAGGGAAGTTATCGAACCTCGAAGACGACTGGCGCAGAGTTACGGTGCTCGGTTTTACCGCGAAGAGAACAAACTGCAAAGTTGCGAATTTAGATGAATCGCGCTTTCAACGGGAGAATTCATCCGTAGGACAGACTTTATTTGCAGGACACAGCCATATGAGAATCTTACGTTTTGCAAGAGTGCGAAGCACCTCTCGAACCAGTGTTCTAAATTTAAAAATTTTACGTGTTGCTAAGGCTCTCATGACGCTCGCAAAGGTTTTACACGTAACAATATGGTATAAAAACGTAACAAAAAATATTGCTCTCGCGCAAGTATAAAATCTTAAATCACAGGACAAAAATAACAAACCGCCGTCTTTTAAACGAAAACTTAATACTACGCTTTTTACACTTTACAGCAATGTAAAATTACAAAAATTCGATACGGCTTTATTTCTTTATATTTAACTTTATGAACGCCATGAGCAGATGAGTCAGTGCGATTGTACTCAGAGTAAAGAATTTTCTTCAAATTTTAGAACTCTACATTCGAAATTGCGTCAGTGGAGGTTCGAGGTTCGAAATATACAAGCTGTTTCTTTATGTTATTATCGTAGTCGTAACTATTATACTCTGGATATTGATTCGATTTTTTTTATCAACCTTTAGTTTTCAACAAAATTTATGCGCTAAATCGAAACGTGTCAACACTAATCAACAAATCAATCCGACTGTGAGCGCGCCTCTGTCTATATATATGTTTAGCTTAGCCATCCGTTTTTTTCATTCATTTTTTCTACCTTGAACAATATAAACATTGTATTCTTGTATCACAGTATTGTATCAGTAGCGTAATTAGTTTATTTCTCGTTTTCCTTCACTTTGGATATGGCAAATATGAAGATAATAATAAATTATACTAATGTACTTCTATACTCTTTGGGGCTAAATGCATATCACAGTGGGAAAATTTTTTTCTTTCAACGTTCTATATTCATAGTACTTTTTTCCTCTAAGTCATCAAAAATTCCTATTCCCGTGCTTTTTTGTCGCGTACTTTATTTTCATTTATTATTTTTTTTGCTTTATAGCAGCAGAGGCGCGCCAGTCCACACAATGCGATTCTCAATAAAGATATAGCTTTGAATCTGTAATTTTGCGGTTTTCATTTCGTTAATTCGAGTTATGTTTTTATGACTACATGAAAAGCGCTGGTTTTAGTATTTTCTTTCCATTAGCTATTGGCAGCATTTCAGAAAATTAAGCGAGCTATAAAAATCAAATAGGGTTTTTCTTTCTTCTCGTTTTCATACCGTTTTCGTTTTTTACTAGACTGAGAAATGCACCATAGATTACTTCCGATATGCTCTAGTTATCTAATATCCAGTCTTAACACTAATGATCTGCCGTGTAAGCGGGTTTCTTCCTTTTTTCCGTGTATAAATTACAAAAGAAAATACACATATTTATTCCTGCGAAGTATAAGTAGTTTCTTTTAAACCATTAAAAAACCAAGCCTCAATGCTTGTCTCCTTAATTTAATAAAATTATGTATAATGTTTTTATATACATATGCTAGGATAGTCTGATTCTTAACGCTGATAAACTAATAAGTATAAAAATTAAAAAATAATATCGGACCAGACAATTCAGTAATCAAAAACATTGATTTAACCCGTACACAGCTTAATTTAAATGTTATGTGCTAATGAACATGCAATTATCATTGTTGAGTAAGAGTTATAATAGCAATGTTAAACGACTCGATTATCTCGATATATAACTTTTTGAAGCTTGGAGCAGACGTTATACGTTACGCAAGTCTACGTCCATCTTTACGAACATTACTATTAGAGTACGATGCGAGTTTTATTATCGAAATAGTTAAAAATGCAATTTTTTTTTCTTTTAATTTCGCAATTTCGAAGATATATTTATCAGTTGTAGCGTGTCGTTTTGCGCTTACATTAATTTCGCATTTCGAAGGAAAATCTCGAATAAAAAATAAAGTGTATTTTGAAAATTCGAAATTTTGTCAATTTTTCTCTCTCATTTTTAACTTAAAATCCATTCGTATGTACTTATACATACTACTTAAGTTAATAAAATACCTATTTTTAGAAAGATGTCTTTAAATTTTTAAACTAAATACGTTTCTGAACACTTTCTCATGATTTAATAATGTTTTCTATTTCTAGTAGTTTTTTAATTCAAATATTGAAATTTAAAGAGCATTTTACCGTGTAAATAAAAAGAAAACTTGCCGTTTTTTTTTCTTCAAGACTCAAATCGTAAAAGCTCTTCATCAACAGATTTTGCTATCGCTTGCATTTTAAAAGTAGGATCGCGCGAAAGCTTCAATGATTTTAGGTACTTTTTCATCGAACCCACAAATTGAAAGTATATTCTTATCATAAGCTTCTTTCCTAGGCGTCGATGAGGCACACATGGCACAGTTCACCAACCTAGAAATAAATAAAATTATGTTGAAAGACGCTAAATGAATATTTTAATTTTAATATCTGTCAAATTACTTTGCATTTGGTAAATTCATTTTAGTTTTATAAGCTTTGATGCCCTCTTCAGAGGGGTCTGATTTTATACTGATTACTTCGACGATATTAATAAAAACATCGATAATTTTATTTTCTTGAGCAGCCCATGCCATGGGTTTGCTTAAATCAATGTTTTCAACATTTGTGGGTTCTAATTTCCGCATCATCTGTAAAAGCGTTGAATTTGGATCTACATCAACACATTGAATTCCGTTATTTGTAAAAGTTGCCACTGTAACATTCTTCTCTGCACGAAGAAGAGATAGTGCAATCAAACAACCAGCCTCAACTGCATTCACATTAGTGCACTGCCAGCATCCATTTTCAATCATGGATTTGTTCATGTTTATAGTAATCATGTAGTGAACATTGGTGGGTTGTAATTGCTAAAATAACATTTTTAATTAATTTTTGTTGAATAATATTATTTATCTTAGGGAAAAATATACTTACGGTAAAAGAGAAATTTAACATCTTATTTAAAGCATCTACAACTTTCTTATTGACTTTAGGGGGTGGAGGTAGAGGTCTTTTTGCTTGCTCTTTAACTTTCCTTTTTTCAAAGGATAAAGGCCTGTAAATTAAATAAAAAAAAATACATTTAGAAAATGTTTTTGTATTGAAATTGAAAAATGTACTTACTTTCCAGAATTTTCATAATTTTTAACTTCAATTAATAATATAGCTGGACGAATTTTTTCAGTTGTAACATTCTGTTCGTTAATAGCATCTAATACTTTGCTAACTATTGTTCCATTGGGTTTCAGGAATCCTAGATTGTGAATTCTTTGAAGGTTTTGAAGAATTTCAGTTAAACTCATCGAAGATACAAGGAAATTCCATATCTTTAAAAACAAAATATAAGCATTAGCATTACAGAAAAAAATAAAAAACAACTATTTATAAATATGAACTTTAATACTTCTTCAGATTTTAACAAGTGGCCAGGTACATGGTCCAGTGTGAGGTTCATGGATTCAATTAATGCAGCTGCTTGAATATCATCTTCACAATGTTTAAAATATTCTATTGATTCAAAATATTTAATTAAATTTTCTATTTCTTTGTTTTCATGAGTTGTTTCTGTTTCTTTTACTTTTTTTAGACCAAATAAAACATATTTAAATACAACTTCCCTCTCTAAAACATGTTTAAAATATATTAATGCATGTACTTGTTCAAATGAATATTTTTTTGACATTATTAAAAAGTTTTTTACCTTTTTCAGTGGTTCGAATGTGCGCTAATTTTAAGATATCTTTATGTTTCCATCCATACCTACTTTTGTGCTGAGTAACAATTTTAGCTAGTTCCATTGGTGTTTTGGAAAGGTACCAAGTTTTAACAGCTTTTCTCCAACCATGACCCCAACCATTAGAGGGAACAGCATTTTTCTTTTTAATGTGTGAACAGAATTTGTTAAACAAAATGAAGTCTCCTGGAGAAGTACAAATTTGTTTGACAGCAGCATATGCTTTTGTACGTAAGCCCTCGCTTACATCTTGTTGGGAACATACTGCTAAAGCAAAAATAATTGTTTCTGAATTTTGAACCAACTGCTTGTTTTGAGCCTGAAAATATCATTTTATTTTTAGTATTATGATTCTTCAACTTAACACTAAATCATAGTTTACAAAAAATGATGAAATAAATTGACATCATTTCTTAAAAAAAGTTTCTTAAAAAAATTATGAAAAAATAGAAGATTTATATTAATTAAAACTGTTGATAAGAAAGTTCATAAAAACTCATAAAATCTTAATTAAAATGTAATTAAACTAATATTATAATACTTACTTCGATAAGAGAAGAAATTATAGCTTCATGTTTAAGAGGATTTGCAGCCAACTCTCTGATAGATGGAACATTATTCACTTCATAATAGTGATGGGCAAACCAGTTGCCTGGCTGATATTCAGGCTTCTCTTTACCTATGTACAAGAAGCGACGCAACTGCGTCTCCAATGCAGTATCATTAAAGTCTGGCATTTGTTCTGTTACAAGAAAATTCAATAACATTCCATGTAAGTTAAAACCAAAGCTCATAATTCATATGAGCATGAGATGGTGTTGAGCCTTCACTGCATCAACTGGACCTGCAAGAAATCAATTCGTCTTTTGTCAGAATTTTTCTACTTAAACTCCTGAACAAAGTTTTCTACTGGAGAATCCCGGCAGCGGCGAGACTCGCCCGAGCGATCTATATTCGGACACGCGAGAAATCTGTGCAGAAAATTTCGCTGAACGACTAATATCTCAATTGAAACATGGCTACCTTGCGATCTGACCAAGTGCAATGCTGCATTTTAATTCGCGAGCACGCAAAACTCGCTGCGACGTGGCTTTGAGAATTCGATATGTTTGGAACAGCAGTGGCAAGTAGTTCGGAAGGGTGAAGTGAGAGGCTCGATTGCGAACGGGAAATGGAATTTTTTAATTGTTTTTGCTTACTTTTTCGAGGATTCCTGCTTAACGTTGACAATAGTTGATTCCAGCGTGGGTTGTGTGAAATTCCAAAGATGCGACGTTTGATGCGCTCAGGCTACTTTGAAATATATACATATACACTGTCATGCGCAAAATACTATAGATATTGCTCTGTTGGTAAAAAGGCGAACTAGATTTTTTTAATCCTTTTACAAAATTAAGTGATAAAAGGGTTAATTAATTAATTAACTTAATAAACGAAAGGATTGAAAAAAGCTTATTAAAAAAAAAATTTACGATTCTACAGTTTTCAGATTTTTAAATTTGTTTTAAAATAACTATTTTTGAAAATGGCAAAGGTAAGTGCATTTATGCAAATTGCGATTAATACTTCTTTTCTGGCTAATAGAAGAAAATAAATATTAATTTAAAATACAGAAAAAATAGAACAAAAGTTAAAAAAGTAAACTTTACTATAATAAAATAATTATTTTTTTTTAATTCAAAAAGTTAATTTTTTCTTTTGCAAATAATAAAATAATATAAAACAGAAGCAAGTTGATCGATTCATGTCTGACACTTTAAAAAAATGAAATCTATTTCTTCTGTCAATTGATGCGAAATATAAACAATTAAAGATATATGAGTAGAATGGTTTTAAGTAGTGTCATCTGAAGTTGGTGCGAATTTGGTGCTAGTGAATTAGTGATACAACTTTTCTCAAAGATAATTAAAATTCGTGAGAATTTTTTTTATTGGTTCTGCCGAATGGACTATCCTAAAAATTCTGGCCCTGGTTACGACCTTACGACCTTGCGATATTATTACTTTGTATTACTAGGGATAGCGCTTAAAAGTCTTCCCCCTAGTTTTGTTCCCACATGGCGTGCGTCCATGACTTTGCTTTTGCCAATTTTCAATCATGCTGTGACAAGTTAACCGGCGTACTATTTTAAACTGTGTTTACATTCCAAAAGTGATCGAGTCATCGTGAAGAATGGAAGCTGGATGGTTCTCCGCAGTTTTAAATCGCTTCGGCGATTTACACGAAATCCAGGCCAGAGAAGAAGCCTTGACTGAGATCAAAATTAAATTTGCTAGCTTGAAACCTCACGAATCTGCAGAAATTACCAGGAATTTGGATCTGAGCAGGTTGTTTTCTTACCTAACCTCAAATGACAGGTGAATTTGAAAATTGAATTTTAATTTAATAAAAATAAAATTCTAATTTAATAATGTTTAATAAAATATGTGTCTACATGAATTTTGGAGGATTAAAAGTCTGTTATAATTACTTGCAGAGATAAAGTGGAGCAAGTATGTGAAGCTCTGACTATTGTGTCCCAGGCATCTGAACCAGGTTTAATTCTGCACCGTTATACTCCAGAAATTTACAAATTATTGTCCCATCCTCTGTCGGCAGTAAGGGCTTTTGCACTGGAAGAGATTTCCAGAACTACCTCTAACCCTGTGGTCTTACCTCAGCTACTTACAAAGATTGATCTACTTACTGCAGTCACTGAAACTGTAGCAGATGAACACCTTGGAGTTGCTAAGAATGCAATGAATATTTTGAAAAAAATTGGACAAACTTCACAAGGTCTAAACATTTTATATTCAGGAGCATTATTGAGAGCAATTGCAAAATTATTGGCAACCAATGATGTTGTTAAATTTCGAGTTTATGAAGTCATTGTTGATATTGCTAAGAATAATAAAGAGTGTTTGGAAGCATCAGTTAGATCTGGATTTTTACAGAGCCTTATTTCTATGATTGACAATGATGATATTTTACTGCAATTGAATGCACTGGACTTATTGACTGAACTTGCTGTAACTCAAGAAGGTCTAGATTTTTTAGAACAACAAGGAGTATTACAGCAGCTGTCTGATAAAATAGCTAAAGCTAATGAAACACCACTTTCAAATTTATTGATTCCAGGCCTAATGAAATTCTTTGGAAATGTTGCACGTCTGTGTCCTAATGAAATATTTTCTAGGTACCCTGCTGTTATTTCTGCATTATTTGAAGTCATTCAAAGCGATGATCCAATACTCTTAGCAAATGCATTAGATACTCTTGGTCACGTATCATCTACAGTGAAAGGAAAATATGCTCTTCAAGATCTTGGAAATGCTATGCCTTTTGCACTGAAAAGAATAGCAGAAGTAATTAAAAATATGCCTTCAGATCTCAGAGTTCGTGGATTAAATAATTTAGCAAAAATTTTTAATTTAGACAAACAGGAACAAGACAACAGAATACTGTCACTTATCAAATCATGGTTTGACTATCTTTGCGAAGAACCATTAAAAATGATTGTTTCGTTATGTAAGCAACCTTTTGCTGATATTAGAAAAGCAAGTTTAGAAGTATTAACAGTCATTGCAGCTCAAGCATGGGGCCAAGAATACATTGCAAGTTTCCCTGGCTTAATAGAATTTCTTTTAGATAGAAACATTGAATCTTTTAAAGAATGTAAGGAAACAAAATTTGGAGTTGTAAAAAATCTCTCAGAATCAGAACCAAATATTTTTGATGCCCAAACTATGCAGAGATTTAAGCAATTTGTAAGTGAAGGACCATTTTATGTTGATACAATTACTGAAATTGCTATTGAAGGTGCACCATAATATTTATTATAATTAAAAAATTAGATTATTTTTAAAACATTAAGAGCGTTATTTATTAAGTTATTTTAGATTTTTAATAAAATTACAAAAACAAAATAAAAAAATAAGATTATGCTTTGTAAAATGCATAAAATATTTTCATGTAAATAAATTGCATGATTTTCATGAAATATGTTAGTTTTTCATTAATTACCTCATTTTTAAATATCTTTAACATGATTTACTAGGTAAAAAACTTTTTGTTGAAAAGTGTTCTTTAAAATTTTATTTTATTTAAATTATAATCTAAAATTTACAAACAAATAATTACATTTCTTATTGTACCTATCAGATTTTATTATTTTCAATATTTTATTACATTCTAATATTGATTGTCTAAAACTATTTTCTAAGCTAACTTTAAAACACCGGTTATCAGTCGCTGTAACATTAAAAAAAACATGCATTTTCTTTGTATTAAAATGTAATAAAATAACCTAATCTTTATGTATAAAATCTTACCAATCTAAGTCGTTTACAATAAATTATTTAAGTAGAACTAGAAATCGAGCACGATATGCATAGAACTTTCGAATGCATTTAAAAACCTACCAAAGAAGGGATGTAATTTTTACACACATTAATCTAAACAAAAATTTTGCACAAAAACGATATACGAAATGCAATTCAACGCTAAAATAAATACGGAATGAAGAGAAAACTTTGAAAAGTCACTTATACAAAGACAATAATTTATTTTACACTTATCACTAGTCATAAAAAATAAAAACACAGTTGAAGGCCTCGGCAAAGCATCTGAAAACAATGAGCTTTTGCACAGTTCGTTCGGATGAAATAAAATTCCGAGCGACGAGCGTAAATAATGTAACGGCTCGCATTTCGTTACTGAATGATTTTCCTCTTCTTCGGCGACAAGATTTTGAGCATACTGACTACTGGAGCTTCGAAGGAAACCGATATCACGAAAGACAGAATGTAAGATGCGACGACTTGGCCGAAGAACGTTATCAGCTGAAATGGAAGTAAATTTTAGAAAATTTGATTTTTTATTAATATTATTTAAGGAAGGGTTGCGTTTTACTCACCATGCTGTCTTTTCCCAAATGAAGTGGAGAGTCCATGTTCATTGCTGTCATTCTTATGACGATTGGGTGAACCAAATATGCACAGTATGTCACTCTGCTGAAGGGGTACAGAATTGGTGCAGACAAAATGTCATTAACGTATCCTAAAATAAAGATGCAACGTCAACTAGGTTAATACAATTGATAGTACTGATTTAAAGTATTGATTTGAAACTGTTCTTTTAAATGAAGCTTTTATAAAGTGTACTTAACATTGTCCTACTTTAACTCGCTACAGCATTAGTGCACATCGACAGGTGATTAGTTACGTAACATAAATTTACATTACCCAAGAAACCTTAAAAGTACGTTATTATAATTGCACAAACGTTAGAATAGTTAGGTTTAAAATATCGATAAGAAGTTGACTTCAAAATGCCCATAATTATGTAACAACTTAATAATCTGAACGGCGTGACGTAATTAAAGTCCCTTAAATTAAAGTGCACTCCACCCCTCTTTAAAGCACTTTTATCAACACAAATCTAATAAACTTTCCTAATTCTTAACGATAAAGTCCCTCCGATCAATCGCAGGATTACGTAACTATCCTCGACTAACTTTCTTTCTAAAAGCAGACGCAGCGAATGAAATTAACGGCAATGGATTAGGAAAACAGACATATACCTCCGTAGCCGGTGCTGCAGGCGACGACGATCCAGGCCAAGCTGAGGGCCCAGGCACTGTGGCTGAGAGATGAGTAGGCGGCTCCGGTCGCCGGTGAAAGCTCCGTCTCGTACAGGCCGTACAGAAGACTCAGCAGACAAGCCACCGAGAGGAGCCAGCCGATGAAGACAGTTGCCTGTTGGCGAGGAAAAAGTCACTTTGAGAACCTCTGTGAATATTGCGGGTTGCTTTTTCTTCCTTTTTGAGTTACGAGCTTGTTTTCAAAATTTGTTTACCGCGAGAAACGTTTCTGACTCGTGAATGTTCGATGAAAAAGGTGGCTTTTTTTTTAGTTGCGAAATACAACTATTTCTTTAGGCTAGTAAGAAATCGTTACGGTATTCTGCAGTTGCCTAAGAAAAAAAAAAAAAGAAACCGAGACAGCAGTCCTCCGAGTAATAACACGCTGAAACTGCTCGATACGTAATACGCCGCCTCGATATTTTTAATGATTGTACGCGGAGAGTCATAATACTTTCTTATGGTAGCTTAAACGGATCTTTTAAGGAAAATGATTTTCCTCGCGTGAATTCCAAACGCGAATTCAATTAGCCGAGAACGCCGTGGCGGCCTCGTCGATAAAAAATTTGTTTTCCACGCGCTTAAAATGTACGAGGTAGTAATTTTATTACGGCGATGCAAAGTCATCGCTTTCGCAGTCTTTTAAAGTCAAATAAAAAAAATCAATTTCCACGAGCGAGCGAACGTAAAAAAAGAACAACAAATAAACTCGAAAAGGAATTTTTCGCAATTCCTGCTTGCCTCACCACCCAGCGCTCCCCGCGCGAGCCCGAAAAGAGGAAGCGGTCACTCACTTTGGACATTTTAATTTTGCAATCAGTCTTGAAGAGATAATAGCCGACGGACATGCCAATGAGGTAGGGACCGAGTCTGGTCCAGGGCTTGTCGTAAATCTTGTCGAAGAGGGCGAGCGGGTCGTCCATGTTGGGCATGTGATTGTTGACCAGGGCGATGTAGCCGGTCGTGATCCACGAGCTGACCAGCAGGGCCACCAGCGAGAACGCCGCGATCTTGAAGTGGTTCGTCGCGACGATCAGGATGACCGCCCCGACAATGTAGAACTGCGTGTCGTCCGCCACGTACCAGCTCCACAGCATGCACTGGAAAGTTCAAAAAATTCGTTTTCAAAATGAAAGATGGTTCGTCGAGAGAGGAAACTCACCATCTGATCCACGGGATAAAGCGTATTAATGTACAGGAGATTCCTCCACCAGTAATTCGGGCAGTTCTCGTGATCGGCGGTGGGCGGCTCGAAGACGGAATTCGAGTGGAACCACTTCATCGAGATCTCCGTGACGCCCAGCACGAACATGTAAGGCGCCGTCAGCCTGCAGAACCTGTAGCCCAGGAACCCGAGGAACTTGAGGAAGCCGGCGACGAATCCCCTCGTGCCCTGGGTCAGTCGGTTCAGGTCGCCCTTGGCGTTCGTGCGGAAGTAGAGGAAGCTGACGAGCAGGCCGCCCATGAAGAAGAACGTGTCGACGCTGAAGGCGCCGTTCTGAATCGTCTGGAAGAGGAAGCGCTTCTCCACCACCTTGCGGTACTCCATGTTGTCCGAGTACTTGAAGACGACGATGCAGGTGTGGCCGAGGATCACCCAGGCCATGGAGATCGCGCGGAGACCGTGAACGGTGCTGATGGTGTCGCGGCCCACCTCGCCCTCGCAGATCACCTTTACGTTCGCGCGGATCGAGAAGGAGAGGAGCAGCTCCTCCCAGACGTCTGCGGGCAGGAAGGTTTTTAGTTTGTATTGCAAGTATATTTTCTACGGTAATAAAGTCTTTGTTTACTTAAGAGAATAAAAATGAAAGGGACGTACTCAGTTTCTGAAGATCTGGAGTCGGCGGCCGTAGATTTCCCTCGTGGTCGTTATTGTTGTTAACAGGCGGCGCGGGATTAGTGACGGGCTCGGCTACTGGAACAGGAATGTAGTCCCTACCTTGAGTCGCTGATACGGGAATGGAATGATAAAAAAGAACAAAACGAGTCAACTACTGCACGGCGTCCGCTGCCAAAGTTTTTCATCATTCTTACATAGACTGTCGGTTAGTCGTAGAGTGGATAATATACATTAGCAATATAGTATCGGCGATAGAACGTGCGCTCGAAGCATGTTTGGTTGTTTATTTCATTCCTGGGCCTCGCTCGAAAGAGATGCACCGCGGGTGTACGTTTGATCATTATATTAGGCGTGGAAGGCGGAATTATATACGCGAGACATAGAGACGCACTGAGTCCAGGAGAGTTCTGTACAGTAGCTGCGTGTGAATTCGGAAGCTTTAAAGTTTATTTAAGTGAGACAGTGAAGGCGACAGAGCTTGGACGCAGAGCTTTAGTAGCTGATGGGTTTTTTTTAGTTACCGTTGTGAATTTTCGTCGTGCCGTTGGCGAGCTGCTCCAGTTTCACGTGCTTCTCGAGGTCGTAGTTCAGGTTCTGCTTGCGGGCCAGGCGCTTGGTCAGGTACAGGTCGTAGCTCGTGCCGCCGATCAGCAGGAATAGGACGGTTGTACTTACGCCACTGAAATTATTTATTTATTTATTTAGGGTGTGCTCTTCTGAATTCGTTGCATTTTTTTAATTATAATGGAGAATTTTATATTATAATCAAGTTTCACGAATTCAAGATTTACAATCTATTTTTATACTGAAAAAATTTAATTGTGAGGATTAAAATAATTAATGAATATTAAAGTTTATTTCCAACACATATTAATCTCTTCAGCACGTTCCATTTAGACTGCCAAAATAAGGAAAAAAATTTAAAAATAGGCACAAAATCTGAATAAACTTACAACAAGATCCAGAACACGGAATCGGCATACATGTCGTAGTAATCGCGCTGATCCCGGACCTTCTCGACGAAGGAGTAATCCCTGGCCTTGTCGCTGGCGGCGAGCTTCGCGATGACGTCCACGTCGGCGGCGCTGCAGGAGAACGGCAGGCAGACTCCCAGGTGCAGTATCCTCGTCTAAAAACGTTAGTGCACCCGGCATGAATTTAAAGAAAGCGAAACGACCCATGTGTTGCTACAGTGGTACGCGATCCCATAAAAGCTCTACGGTGGATTTTATGATATTACGGATAAATGAATAAATTTGTGTTATTTGCATGATACGCTCAGCTATTAGGAATGGAATTTTACATTTTTTAAAGCATCTGTATAAGATGCTTTATAGTGGTAAGTGAGCAGTAATTATTGCACTGGTGGAAATTTTCGTAGATTTTACCCAGTTTTTAAAACAAAATTCAAGATACTTTAGATATAAATTTCAACTGAAAAGACCATCACCAGAGACACAGAGATGTTTGAAGAAAAAAAATGAAAGAAAATTTTGATAATTGCAGCGCTGACTCTGCTTGCATCTCCCCCGGAAAATGCGATCTTTTGCAACGGAGCGTCAACGAAAATGATCGCATGCAAATAACGACGTCATTACGCATGATGAAAGCGCAATTAACGGCGCAAAGTAAAAGTAATATAAAACGTTTTCACGCGATGCCGCGCCGATAGCCCGTCGCGTCGTCGCGACAAGAAAAGAAAAGTGCAGGCGGCACGCGAGCTAGAATTCGTAGCCGAGCGCTACAAACTCTCATTACAACTCGACGCAATGCAACTTTCCAGACGCTTCCATGTCTCGAGGATAATTATTATTATCGCTCCGACCGCTAAACCAATCGCGAAGAATGACGCCCGTTTCGAGAGAGAGAGAGACAAATCGCGGTTACCTTTTATTTTTTTCGTGATGCAACGAAAAAATGCGGTGTCATCAAAATATTGCATTCAATCAAAAAGGTACACGGATTATATTTTATTACTCTGTGTTTTTAAAAAGTAAAGATTAGCAAAAGCTCTCCCATCCCCCGAGAGTACAGTAGAAAATTACCACAGGCGAGAGGGTGCCGTTAACGGCGATCCTCATCATGAAGAAGCCGAGGGGGAAGGGCGGCCGCTCTGTGCTGCCGGCGGGGGCGGTCTGCTGCCCGCTGCCGCTGAAGCCGACGTTGTTGGCGCGCTTCTTGTGCGGCTCGGCGTTGAACTCCTCCGCCTCGCTGACCGAGTCCGCGGAGGAGGTGGGCTTGCTGTAGCCCTGGCCGATGAACTCGCACTCGGTCGCCGAGCCGGTGAAGTACGAGTTGCCCCAGTAGAAGCCGTTCGTGTAGCGGCCCGACGAGTCGTCCACTGCAAGGAGAGAGGAGAGTTTTATTTTCGTTTGAATCTAAATGATTTGTCTAAATACTAAATTAGAGAAATTTATAAGAACATGTGTGTTTTGTAAGTAATATCGGGGTCAGAATCCTCCTTGTTTTACTTTTTTAGGAAACAGTAGTCGGACAGTTCGCCTCGTCCGAGAATGAATCACTGACAACCGTTGGCAACCTATTTTTTTTACACTTCGGTGTGGTCGGAACACCCAAGAAAGTCGTGCCTCCGAAAACACAGATTCGGCGTAGGAATAAGTCGTAATGAAATGAATTCCTGTTAACAGCGCCGATAGAAAGGGTCATAAAAACGTCGGGATGAGAGATTGCGGATGTTTAGATGGTCTGTTCGGGATAAAATGCTAGATTTTGAGCGCTAATCGTTTGTCACCTTTTAACAGGACTGTTGCCGCTGATATCTTTCGTCTATTTTTGAGGCTGATTTGCATGTGAAAGCGTGAATGATATTCTATTGTTGCGGGGATTGATAGAGTTGTTGGAGATTTTATCGATAATTCGCAGTGACTTTTTCATTTCACTTTGTAATTTAGGATCGAAGAAAGCTAATTTGCGTTTATTAACGGGAAGATTCCATTGTTACAAACCTATTAATTATTCGTGTATTTAAATAAACGCCTACGTATTAAAAACTAGTGCTATATTTTTCAAAATACTTTTGAAATAAACCATAAAATCGAGTCATAAAAGTTGGGATCAACGGACTTTTCTATACTTTTATAATACAATTGATTATTCATTCACATTTTCAAATTCCAGCATTTCCATAATCTTCCATCGTCTTCATAAAAATACACATATATCGTGAGAAATTCTTTTAATCCTACACCTACGCTTGACTTAACCCGCATTTAAGCAGCAAAAAACAGCCAATTTCGATCATCCATCAACCGGCAACTGCAGACATTAGAAACTCAAAATTGTGCTCTCCCACGCATCTCCCACTCCCGGGTACTTTCTCCTGGTGGCGGGTTATTCTAATTCGACGCGACTCGCCGGAAGTGTGGAAGCATCGGTCGATCGGTACATCTTCGAGAGGCGAAAGTGCTCAAAGTGGGTCGCTCGCTCTTGCGCTGCCACTTTTGAACGGTACTTCGGGCTCGGCTTTGCACCTCTTTGGTTTATTGCGATCGTAAAGCTTGGCTTGGGAGGAAGAGGCGTCGTTTCCGGGAAGTGAGTTCGGGGGATTTTTATAAATAAGTATCCAATGGATCTCGTTTGCTAAATTTATACAAGGGAGAAATATATTAGCGCACGAAGCGCGCGTTCAAATTCTAGTTTTATTTAATATGCATTCTAAGAAGTTTGTATAACGACTTATTTTGATATATAATTTTTTGCCAAGGCTTTCAAGTTTGATTGGTTAAATTGCAGAGATATTTTTTAATAAGTGCAAATGTCCGCTGTAAATAATATCCTTATTATATTCAAACATGCTTTTTCGGATTTTTAATGTGCTGATTGTGACGAATCTCAGATTTACCTACGACCTTCTCCTTGACATTTTCTGTAAATATACTTAAAGAACTTGAAAGACACGTACACTTAACGACCGTATTTAAGCGATCGTTTTTCTCGGCCCGAGTCTTTTTAGGAAATCCAATAGAAACTTACGTAATGATGTGGTCAATCGAAACATTTCACACAAAAATTCATTGGTTTCGAAGTAAAAAAGAAGCGATAACTCACTTTGACAGATGACGAGCGTGAAAATTAAAATTTAAGGCTTTGAGTTAGAATTCCAGAGCCACTAATTCGATGACGTTCTTTCTTCGTGACTGAATTCGTAATTTTTGACAGAGAAAAGGGTAGGACATTATTATTATTATTGTCGCAA
Organism: Ormyrus pomaceus; assembly: GCA_900474385.1. Taxonomy (NCBI): domain Eukaryota; kingdom Metazoa; phylum Arthropoda; class Insecta; order Hymenoptera; family Ormyridae; genus Ormyrus; species Ormyrus pomaceus. The sequence continues at coordinate 81,353 of UCOM01000077.1, forward strand.
GTTTGAGCATGTTTTCATGAATGTAAAATTATTACTTTCTTTTCGACGAGCTGACATAACTTGTGCGGTCAGCTCATTTCCTTTTTACTATCTTGAAAGTCTTGATTGCAAAGAATGATTTTGTAATTTATGCAATAATATTAATAGTATTATCTCTGAAGTATAAGTTAAGTTTTGCAATAGAAAGTAGCATGAATAAAGAATAAAGATATGTTCTTTAACTGTATTTTACGAGTTCTCGAATTTTTTTTTATTATATTTACCCATTAATATTTAAAATGTCAAGGTATAAGTAAAACTTGGATCACTTAAAATAACGTAATATTAACAAGACCAACAAAACTTGTTGAATGTAGATTATTCAATTCTTACGTCATTATTTGTATATCTAATTTATGTACATACGTACAGTAAATATTAAAATCTTTAATATTTATAAATAAGCTCCTTTTTACTGTAAAACCCGTTGTCCGTTATTAAATAAACTCAATCGGTCCATTAAAAAAAAAAATTTTAAATGCCACCACTTTGAATACAAAACAAATAATATATCACCAAGTAATTGCACTCAAATCGTATTGTAAAATAACGACTGCGAGAGGTAAAAGTAAATAAAAATTGCAAGCGATACTCAAGACACACGATGATTTGCAGAAAAAATTAAAGTAAACTCCTCTTTCTTGAATGAAAGTGCTTGACGCATAAAAAATGATGAAATCGCAAGAAAGTTAGATCACAATTAAGCACGCATAACATGTGTATACAGGTGCATTAAATTGTCCAATTGCATAATAACATCGCAAGTTCCTAGCAAAAGTCTATCCGATAGTGTAACACTTTCACATCCCTTCGCAGCTCCATAAATTACAAAACAGTACTCGGTGCGTAATCCGCATCCCGAGCGAAGTGCGATACGGAAAATGAAACTTCATTCTTACCGCGCAGTCATAACTCCCTCTTCAATTACCCCTTACGCGATACGCATCGATAGAAGCCGCTTAATAGATAACGCGCGTAATAAAGGCCGGACTCTCGCACAAGACTCGATTCGCGGCGTCTGACTGGATGGAGTAAGGAACTTTCTATTTGATTCGGGACTATTATCTAATCGCGACGAGAGGTGTGTGCCGCTTTTTGCAGCTCGCCGCTTCGACGAGGAAGCTGCGGCTTTGACGCTTTCAGGAGCTGGAACCTGTTATGGATTGGAATTGTAGGACTTCAGGACGGTGAATTAAGGTTGTGCTGACGATGATGGGAAACGGCATGGTTGCGTAATCGGCCGCCGCGCTGATTTATGTAATTTTGGGTTCGACTTGATTGGACAGTGTTACGAAAAAATAAAAATTTTTTTCAATAATGTAAGTCGAGCGTTTGGTTAATGAAGATAATTTGGTTCTACTTTTGCATAAGTAGCGTGTACTTAAGCTTCTTTTTGCATGTGTTTGAAGGAATTGGCAATTTAAGATTCTGTGCAGTGTTAAACGTCTTGTAAATAATTACAACACAAAGGCATATAAATGAAATAGTACTAGACAAAAATTCTCTACTTTTGGTCATTCTGAAAAAAATCAAACGATACAAAGCTACTAAAGACGAGATTCATTTTTATAAATCAAAAAAATCTATTTTTCAAGCAGCCCATTTCTCTTCATAAAGCAACACTGCCACGTACAACCTTCTGTCCAAAAAGACCACGGAAGAAGTACGAGCACGAACCGCGATTATGTACAGAAAAAAAAAATGGTAGGTACATATTTGCCCGGGTATTCATACAAGTGAAAGGTTAAATACGTACGTGCTCGGACTGTACGAAGCGGAGGTATCGTACACGTATACACGCTCAAATTTATGCGGCAGGTGAGAGAAATCATCCCGACAATGGCTTTCCGCGGTTTCCTGGCTATTGCTTGTCGCGGTTCCCTAAAGGTTCAAAGTCAAGTTCACTGTTCTCCTCTCGGCACTGTTTTGTCATTCACACCTGTTCTCAAGTTTGAGGAAGATATGGATAGAAAAAGTTGTCTTGCAGAAGGTGTGATTTCTTTTTTTTTTAGTTATTTGTTTAAATACAATAGAAGCGCTGAAAAATGAGCTCAGTTTCCCTAAAGAGAATAGAATACACAAAATCACGTGAAGCATGACTAAACTAAAATAAATCTTGAATGACAAACCCTTTTGTACAAATCTAATTCTAATCAAACAGCTCCAATCAAGAGCCTAACCACACCTTCGCCTCCACATCGCGAACCTCTGCAGAGTCCTCGCAGCGCTTATTGCCAACCCTTCTCTCATCCTCTCCTCGTTGCGTCAGAAATTAATCGGGACCGGCGACCGGTTTATCTCGGGCCGATCGCGATTGCGTTATTCCCGGCGGCCGGCAGCGTTCACTGCCGAGGCTGGCTGCTTTTCCGCGGCCGAAGTTCAGGGGCCTCTTGCGCACTCCGCGGCTCTTTCCTCACTGGCCGATTGAAAATCCGCCGCGGCTGAACTTGGAGCGAAGACCGGGGAATTGAGCGGCCGAGCTGCGGGCACGGCTCGGTGGTCAGCTGGGTTCGAGTCGAGGCTTTTTGCCGGGGTTTCTGGCCTGGGCACGTTGGGAAATGGGGGTTTTCGTTTCTGAGCGCGGTTTGTGATCGTAGAGAGATGTTGATAAGGATGGTTGATTTCACGCAAAGCACTGCTTTGCTATTCCAATGATTTGTTTTATAGATTGTTCATTAAAATATCCTATATACTTCCAATAAAACAATCAACGCATAGAAAGAAATTTTCTAATTTTTCATTTTTACATCCTTTACAACACCCCACTACATCATTTAGACCGTCCGGCATATCACAATAATACCTCCTGAATTTCAGTCACGCAGCCAAAAGAAAGCTGCAGTAGCTCGCGATCCGCTAATCGGCATCGATCAGCCGCACGGCGCGGTATTATACCGAAAGGATGAGCCCAAGTTATGCGCGACCGATCGACTCGGATGGACGCGCGGCTTGATAATGCCCGGGGAATTTACGATCGACAGTAATAATGACACACGCAGCCGACGTTGCGCAAGCGCGGGACGTTTCTCCTTATTACGGCGCCCCTTTTTGCGCCGTCGACGTTTCCAAGCGCGGACGGAGAACGGACGAGAGCTCTGTTAAGGTTTTTCGAATGGGGCAAAGGGACGATTTATGGAGGATCGGGTGACGGAGGTCACTGCTGCATATTGAGATTGTGGAAATGATATTGGTTTGCATTACGAACCCATTCTTCTGAAGCAATTTGATTAGTTTATTTGCGTCTTATAAGCGTGCCCATCAGCGATACGACTCTCCCTGTCCCATATACACCACGACTACTCATCTCGAACCTACTAAACCGCAATTATACTCCAAGTATAATGCCCCATTACTATACTGCATTAATACATGGCAGTAACGCTCGATTACCTCGGGCCATCGATTCCCAAGAAGCGGCCGCGGCGTGCTTTCTTTTTTCCCGTCGTCGGCGGCGCGGCGCGTGAAATCGGCGTTTGCAGAAAATTTTTGACGATTTCGCCCACGTACGTGAGCGTATACGTCCTGCTACACGCTCCCATAAGCACGCGCTCCTCGAACTCGCGGATCGCTGCAGGGAAAGTGATTTGGAAAGAGAAAGGCTCTCCTTTGCATTCCCTTTCGTTCGGCCTAGGCGATTGAGATGTTTTAGCTCATTGATTTATGCGGGGGGAATTCGAGAGGCTCGAGTTCGATTTCGGCGCTTTTACTTTCAGGTGAGAGCAGACGATGCGCAGTGCGATGAGGGTTAGTTCGACGAGGGAAGGCTTTTTTATCTGTACATCGAGAGTAGGTTTAGTGGTACAGAAAAGCACTGTTTTATAATGATATAGAATGGGCTACAAATGTTTTAAAAGTTCTTTAAACAATAACGGAAAAAAGCGAAAGTATTCGAATAAGAGAAACGCAGAGTAACACCACGTCTGTGTATACATAAATAATTATGCAAATCTCAAAAGATCCATTAGCAACTTTTTAAAGGCCACGTAAATCTCCAAAAAACGCCGAAACTCGCCTAAAAAAACCTGTGCACTCCCCGAGCCAAACAAATCTCGAGCCAATCAATATCGCAAATTCACCTCAACAATCAACTTGGCCCGAGGAAAATGACGAACTTTAAAGCGCGTCGCGCAGTCCGACCTTGCCGGGCGGCAAGAATTTCGGCGCAGCCTCGGCGACCGGTGAAAATTGGAGCGCGGGCACGAAAGGTGAATTTACGCCCGGAGCTCTCTCGAGGCACGTGCTCTCGAGGCTTTTTTCGCCGGGACTAGCCGTTCCTGCCTTTTTTTTCTGGACTTTCGAAAGCGCTTGGCGAAATTGGCGAAATTTTATGTAACGGGCAGATGATATTGGATGCCGATTTGGTTGATGGGGGATTCGTTTGGGAGTTTGCTGAAGATTGCGAGAGAAATGGCTGAAATTTTAGGAGCTTCATTGCGGATAGCTCGTTAATCAAGAGTCTTGTAGCATTATTTGTTTACGAAAGAAAAAAACAATGGGTGATAAATTTAAGCAATTGTTATTGTGAACTAATAAAGACATTCAATCCGAATATTATATGTTTAATTTCAATTCTGTTCCACAAAGTTGTTCATAATGTGCATAATAATATATGTAAATGCTTTATGAATTTATTAAAAATTTCTCATTTAAATATTACAAATGTTCTTTTATTTAAATTATTCAAATACATAAAAGTGCTTGCCAATAAATTTCGCTCCACGCCTTTCTAAAACATTTTTAAAAATCCGCATAATCCTCAGAAATAATAAAAAAAATATCTGCTTCTTTATCTCCTTTTATTACGATCGCCGTAAAAAAAAAATCATGTCTCCCGATACAACATTGACCCACATGCCATACTCGAAGCACAAACCGCCCACAAATCCAGCAAAAGCATCTCTCCAATCTTACAATCCGGCGAGACATTTCGGCTTTATAAATCCCTCGTGTTTTTCTCTGTGCTGTCCTGCACATTCGCGTCCTTGTCGCCGAGAAATCGAGCGACTCGCCGCCGTGATTCTGCACATTTCAGCCCTCGGCTGCGCACAGCTGAGGTCAACTCCCGCTTCTCCTGCATCGTATTCTTCTCCGTTCGTAATCGATCGTCCCCTCCGCAATTCTGTTTACTCGCGACGGATTATAATTACGGAAGATGCGAGGCGCGCGTTGCCGAGAGCCGTCGGACGTCATGTGCTTCGAGAATTAGCGAGCGAGGAGATTAGCGCGACCTTATTTGCGCTGTTTGCCAACGCGCGGCGAAAATGTTTGCGCGCACTTTTGAGGTCGCGAAAATTCAAGGGACGATATGCTTTTCAGACACGGCTGGAAGTTTCATTAAGTCGAGTTGGATTCTCCTCGCGGTTGATTTTTAATCGGGCACGACAGCCAATGTCGTAAGAAAATCGTTTATACGGGAAAGTGATTTATTAAATTATGCGCGGGAAGTTATTAGAAGGCTCAGAAGCACGTGACTCATCGCAGGTGATTGATGATTTTTTCTATCACGTCGGAGTAAGTCATCCTTGCAATTTACGTTCTCGTTTGTCACTACAATTATCCATTCACACCTCTCCGTCTATTAATTTTTTCTCGCCTTAAAGGAAATACTCTCAGAAGGTGAAACAAAAAGCAGACCATATATTCCTCCACCGTAAAAATTTCTACCAGCCACCTCTGCAAATGCGGCGGCGCTCGAAATTGAACTCGGCGCCTGGCAGCTAGGGAGCGGAGCGGGAATTCGAGAGCGCGGTTCCATTGACTCCGCGGCGGCGGGCTGCTACGTCAGGACGATAATAGCGCGCGCATGTATACAACACGCGGTTTCGCGAGCAGCCTCGGCTTTCCTTCGAGCTGACCCGCCGGTGATGAGGGGTCATTACGCGCTTTTACCGCCGCGGCGCATAGAATTGCGATTCTCTTTGTGACGCGCGCGGACTGCATTGTTTGACGTTGAGAAGGAAAGTTGCTGCTGCTGCTGCTGCTCTTTTTTTTCTCGAGTTTCGCGCTGGCCGGGAGGAGAGGGGCGGGATCGAGGATTGTGCGGTGAAATGTTGGCGCGTTTGAATGTCGTTTAAATGCTCGCTGCAGTGCTGGGATAACGGTAAGGATAGGTGTGACGTCACGGTTACGTAATTCGATATAGAATAAGAGTCGCGGGGTTTGGCGCTGCTTGTAAATCTGCTCGGATGAATAAGATAACAACAGCCGCATAAATAGTCTCCTCTTCGAAACCTTAAGATGGGCAAACAAAAGCATTGGTATTTCACTCATCTCCAGCACGTGAGCCAATTAAACGAACGAACCCGAGAGCGAAATAAAAAAAAAAGGCAGGAGAAATGAATCTTCTCTCCGATTCCCAGAAAGCGCGAAAGCAGGATAATAAAAGCCGTCCCCCCGGTAACGAGCCACGATCGCGATGTAAATTCGATACATTGTCCTGCGGCTCACGGCAGATCTACAGTTCCAGCCCGCGGAATTATTCCGCGCGCGTCTTCTTTCCATTCGTATATTCCGTCAATCTCCAAGCTGAACCTGCACCCGTAACCATATACTCCCGCGATTCGCTTTCTATGATGCACGACTCGAAAGTGTCCCTCTTTTCGCCGGAGCTCGCGTATCGTATTATAGCGCGACTTTCCTGCGCGGCTGAATTAATGGCTCGTGACTAGTTGCCTGGCGCTTTGGTCGCGCCGAGTAACGTGTAATGGCTGGCCAATTATTGCTGCTCGGATATAATACAGTCTCGGGCTTTGGATGTGCGTTTCGGGGGTCTGGAATGCGCGCCGGCATTTTCTCCGTCGTAAACGGCGGGAAAGTGTGCGGGAGGAGGGATTTCGACATCGGAGAACTTCGTTTATGCACCTTTTAGGAGGAGCGTTTTGTTTTTAACTTTAAATTTATGCTTTGTTGATCAACAGCGTTACGTGAGCGCCCCACGACTTTTTATCGGCGGCTGAAGCGTTTTGTGCATCAGCGAGGCTGGAGCACAATGAGCTATTATCGAACTTTCTTAAATTTACTATCACATTCGGATGGTTGGAGTGTCTTTTTTTCACGAAATTCGTGAATGCGCGTGGTTCGAGGAAAACTTAGCCGTTGGTTACGCAATGAGTATGCAAATGAAGTTTCAATTTTAAAGCTGCGGTTGAAAGAAAGTTGATAGTTTTTGGAATAATCATTTCACTTTTTCTCTCGATGATAAAAAGTTATTTAATATTGGAACTTTCTATTAGCGAACACTGCAACTCCTCTACACTCATAAATATGCATAGCTTAAGGGGTGTGAAAGCCAATTTTAATTTTAAATTCGCTCCATCGAAAACGCTTTGCGAATCGAAGAGAATCGAAAAGACTACCAAATATTCCAGAAGCAAAAGCAACGGGACACAACCGAGGACTGCCTCCTGCATAACAGAACGTAACGGCTCTCCGCGCCTAAAGATTCTTCTCCCGCTCGTTGCGCAACCGGCGACATAATTACGGCGCTGGACATCGATACGGATTTTCCCGGGGGGGACTTTCTAACGCGCGCGTTCAATTAGCGCGTCGCGCCGCGCGGAGAAAGTGGCGAACGCGCGCCTGAAAATCGAAGACTCGTGACCCGGTTTTGTCTCGCGAGGCCGCTTCCTGCGCCAGGCTTTGTCTTTGGGCGAGCAATGCGGAGGATGCGCCGGTTAATTGTAGGATACGTGAGAAGCGGTGATTAATCAGCGGCGAGGATGACTTCTCGCGGGTTTTGGATTGGAAGTGCGTGAAAATCTGCATGATCATTTGGATAATACGGCGTATACGTGCTCGTTGGGGGGGAAGTAATTTCGGGTTGCTTGGCACGCAGCTTATTTTTAGATTTAATGAGGCGTTTGATCAAAACCTTGATTCTTTAAAAATAACGCATTCGCGGAGGAGATTTTTTCAGTATAAGAAGATAATCCGATTCATTTATTCAGCGAGATCGCTTGGTCATTAAAATTCTTCAACTATAATGTCAAAGGTTTTTTAATTCAAATAAGAGCTTTATTCTATAATATTGCCAGTGATATAATGAAGGTATTTTCTACGTAATTTATTTTCTTCGGTAGAATTCTCGGATGAAAATTCTCTTTTATAAACAAAATAAGCCATCGTCGCGCCTATCATCCAACAAAATTCAAAGCCTTCTTTTTTTTTTATTGACGACGACCGATCCACAATTTATTTCTTCCCCCTCAAAAGCCCGGCCGAACGAGGAACCGGACAGAGGCGTTGCCCTCGTCCGCTCTCGGCGTCCCATTAATTTCGCGGTTGCCCAACGATCTTGGCGGCGCATCATCGGCATTTCTTCTCCGTGAAAAATCCGTGTCAAGGTCCCGTGGGTGCGCCTCGCGCGTCGCGAGAAACGGAAAAAGAAAAAATATATACGAACGCCGCGGACGAAAGCCGCGGGATGCGCCGGCGGCCTTTCTCTTTTTCTTCCGCGCGCCGTCGGCCCCTTATCTCTCGCGCGGATGCTAATGCACGGAGGCCAATTTTTCAGCGAAAGTCATCCGCTTTTACGGCCGCGGGAACAGTTTCGCTTTCGAGCGGACTTTCACGGGCATCTGGTCTACGCGGCTTTTTCGGAGGTGTCGAGCGCGCCGGGTTGGTGGTTAGAGGCGTTTATTTTGTAAACGGTGCAATTAAAAATCATTGTAGCAGTTTGATTGTTGGTCTTTTGAGCACGCAATTAAATCTATAGTTATGCGTAATTGGATATTGGATTTCAAAATAGAAGGTATGTTAAAGCGCACGGGGTTGGAAGAATGTAATGTCAATGGAACAATCGATAAATTATGCAGAAAGATTGTTCTGCAATAGCTGTAGGTATTTTTTAATATACTTCAATTAAAATTTAGTGTAGGATAATTGCAACAACAATAATTTTTCCTAACTCGCTGCTGCGCATTATTCGTCAAATCCGCGCAGCTCGAAGGAAGGACTTTTGTACCTGCGTCCGTAAATGAACAATGCCCGTCTTACTTTCCCCGGTCAATGGCACTTTTCTTGCGTCTGCGCGCGCGGCACGTGCTTATATCTTCACGTGCTCCGCCGTTCCCTTTTTCCGCGTCCCGAATCCTCCGATCGATCCTCGACTCGACGATCGTCGTTGCGCAACTGAATTTTATTCGTCTCGGTACTGGCCACGATAAGTATACGACGTATTACCCAAATTCGGGGTGCAATAATCTAGCCTTCGCCACAGAAACGAGGAGCCGAGTGTACTTAGCATTTTAATTGCAGATCGATTACGATGGCTGTCTTGCACGCTCGATCGGGCAATTAAAAGAGCCTCTTGCGACACCGCCGCATTGTGAGCTCGGCAGTGTTGCGCAATCGTTATAAATATCGAAGATTCCCTTCTGCTCGAAGTGTAGCAGGTGGTTGGGCGCGATCCTTTGTCCGGCTCGTATATATAAGTGGAGAGACGCGTCGCTAAAAAGTGAAACTCGATGAAAGTGAACCTCGAGCCTGCGGCTCCGAGTTACGAGCGGCTCATCGCCGAGCTCCAGACGAACCTACGGTCTTTAGTCTTTTTTTTTTAAGGAGGAGATGATGTTTTGTTGTTCGGGCAGTGCACACCGAGTTTAATGTGGACTGGAAAAAATTGCTAGGAAGCAGATCGTTTGTTTAGATTTTTACAGCCGGATGGAATTAAAAGATTCTTTGTGGAATTGAGTTTAGTATACTGATGAAGAGTACTGATGAAAATGATAAAAAATAGGTTTGTATTTATTCAAAACGATTGATTTTTGAACAAAAAAATCACGTGGTAAATTAAAGCTATAAATTCTCTATAATTAATTGAGATCTAACGATCAGTCTTATAAAAATGAAATCAGCATTACTCCTGATCTAATGACTGTAAATCAACGCTCGATAAAAATATCGAAATTATATAATCCCAACATTTCTCTCCCCTTCTCGCTCTTCATCGGTAATTCATTTCCATCCCGAGCCCGAATTCCTGCAGTTCTCCCTGATCGATCTCAATTACTCGTGTAAATTTCTCTCTCCCCGCAACTCCAGCGATAATTAACGGACCTTCCTTAATCGTCGCGATCGGCGCGGCCTCCTCCTCCTCGGCTTACGTAAGTCGCGAGGAGTCGCGCGGAAAAGAGAAGTCGGCCGAGGAAAGCGCGCGTTTTCCCTCCCCCTTACAGGTTTTTGGGGAAATCGGCAGTGCTTGACCTATGCGGTAACGGGGATTACGCGCGCAGCCGTAAGAAGACATAACGCGGCTTTACGTAAATGCGTTGCAGCCGGCGCGGTTGTATAATGAGACTCGTTCGCAGTGGTGCCGGTCGGCCGATGGTCCGCCGGGTTGGCTGATAAATAAACAAGATGGCTGCGGCCGGACGGTGGACGTGCAGTTTTGGGTCAATGCACGAGCTGAGCCTTGTTTGGTAGAGATTCATTTTTTTTAGTCTGGGTATGAAGTACTTTTCCGAGTAAACAGTTTTCTATGGGACTATTATTATTGAAAGCGTTGCTTTTTCTTTTTCTCTACACCCTACAGATCGATCAATGACAACTTTTTAAAACAGTAAACTAATTGATTGACATTTAAATTATGTTTTTGGTGCGAAAGGAATACGTCGATTACAGAAGACGTTTTCTTCACCACTAGTCTTCAAAAGTGTCTTGAATTAATAAGAGTACTAAAATAATTAGTACTAAAATATACATTCTAGCTTTAGTGATTTTTTTAGAAGTTTCTTTTACCTGAAGACAATGAATTCATGATCACGTATGCTCAAAAGTTGACTATTAGAAACTTTTGAATTATGACGATTACAATTTCGGCATTACAAATAATTGCGAGAAGTCTAACCACCGCTCGTTTCGATGGTAGCGACAAGCGCCTTTAATCTGGTGACAACATTTAAAATTATGTAAATTCATTAGGCGCGGTTGACCTTCGTGTTTTCTACCAGCTAAATTGTAATATTTTATTTCCAAAAAGGTCGCGACATCCAAAGTCCGATTTAAAGGATAAAATTTAATTTGATCTTTTAAATATCAGCCCCGATGCATGAATATTAACGAATTCTAAATTTGTTTTCTTTTAAACAATTTACGTTGCATTTATTTAACTACCCATTTAACATTTTGGCGTAGTTTTTTGAAAATTATTGATTTCACACGTGGAACAAAAACGAAAATTGCCTCTATTACCCTATCTAAAAAAAAAAAAAAAAAAAATTTACAACATTCAGAGACTTCGTCGAAAACAATTACGCATTTTTAAAATTTCCCAACGAAAACGAACAAAATTCTCAAAGTATTAATGCAGAGTCGAGTCACGCTCGCCATAACTTTCCGGTTTACCGGCGGAATGCGGCTTTTTATTTTCACCGGCGGCGATTTCGGATTACACAATCCCGAAGCCGGTCCACCTGCGGATTCGCGCAACCTTGAAAAGGGCGATCGAACCTTCCTCCCGACTCCTTTGTTTTCGCACTGCACTCCCGGTTATTTTTTTTTTCTTTTCGCACGCCGGAGAGGAACTTTCTATTGATATAATAACTTCAGCCGCGGGTTTCACAACGCCGCCGCCGCCGCGCGAGGAATGTTCAATATTTGACGAGCGAAAGACGAGGATTTTTTCGGGAGGAAGTCGGGCTGCTGCAGTGTAGAGGCGCTTTCACGGCTGCGTGCGAGCAACTTTCCAACGAAATTCGGGGTTTTTGCGCCGCCGAGGCTTTTCGCTGCAAGTTCCTTGGAGGAGCGTTAGGGTTTTTTGGCAGAATTCAGGTAGTAAAGATGTTTATGGGCGCACTTCTTATCGACAGGCGGTAGCCGGGAAAGTGGCTGAATTTATTGAATGGAAATTATCGTCTTGGCACCTTAAAATTTATTTAATTAGGCGTTGCTGTTATAGTTGTAATTAACGAACGCGACATTAATTTGCATTTTTCATTAGGTCGAGAAAGTTACTGCATAGCGGCTTAATTTTACGTGGTTAATTAAGTTTTTGGCGCTTAGTATATTTTATGAAATCCGACAAATTTGCATGAAATTGTATTAAATTGAGAGTGAATTACTTTAATACATACTTTTTACTTTCTCTCAGCTATATAAGCACTCTTCTTATTTTCTGAATTTCTAGTTTATTCCAAAGCCACTGACCGAAGATTAAACTTTGGGATTAAAGTTTTCACTTTTTATACAGATGATTTAAGGCGATCTTATTAGCGCAATTTCTATATATTTTAAGGATAAATTTTGTGGAGCTTTCTTTCTCGTTAGAAAGAAGTTTTTGGAACGTAAATTAAACTTTCTCTAGCAATTTTTCTCTTTAATGAGCCTTAATCTTCAAAAAATCAACTTTGGATGTATCTTGATAACGCCCTATTACGTATTTTTTGTTGCGGCAAACTTTTCTTTTGACTAATAATAAAGCCCAGAAGATGAACCGATAATGTATTCGTTATAACAGTAATTACTAGACTGAAAACTTACTATATCATTACGCTCACGAGAGAATAATAATTTTTTAACATTTGACTATTTACCATTGATTATAAGGTTGTGTCAAGAACCGATTTCTATATATCCATCAACGATATATAATCATCCTTCTTTCTCAACAAAATCTTTCTAATCACTTGAAAAAAAAAATGCCAGAAAAGCCAAAAAAGACACTCACTTTTCAGGGCCCAGAGCTCCTGTCTCTTGAGTCCCTCGATGTACCTGCTGACATCCCTCTCGCACTCCTTGTCCAGCCCGTACCTTCCCTCCTGCCAGTTCCTAGCCAAGTTCCTCGCGTTGAACACATCGAGCGCCTCGGCGATCGTCGTCCAGTTCCTGCTGTCCACGTATTCCGGCCTGGACGAGCCCGCGGCGACGTCCTCCTTCGTGGGCTCGCTCGAGTCCACCGTGGGTACGATCGACTGCAGCCTGATGGAAGCCTCCCCGTCGCAGGATATCCTGCCGGCGAGCAGAAGGATCGCGCAGAGGAGCAGAGAGCGCATCATCGCTTTTAGTTATCGGCGAGCAAAATTCGATCGCGAATCTCAGAGGTTTAGCGAGGGGGTGAAACGGTCAGGCTCTCGACTCGGCTTTTCACCACGGCATCATATCTTATCCGGCGCGTTTGAAAATTTTTAAACCTCGCGCTCGATTTCCGGCTGATCGCGCACCTCTCGGCCTTCGGCGGTCATCACTCAGGCTCTCGAATCTCACTGCTCGGTGCGCCGCTGCCGTTTTCACCTTTCTCACTTGCGCAACTAGTCGGCTCCCGAAAAACCTTTTCCTCCGAGGGACGGACGGACGATCTTCCGAAGTCGGCGTCGGCCGGAGGAGAAGTGATTTCGCTGTCTGGGCCGAGCAGACTGCCAGCCATAGCCGGCTGCCGAGCGGGCAAAGGTAGGGGAAAAAGCGGAGGCGCGCGCCGAGCGCCGGTGAAAATAACTTAAAAACCTTCGCGCTCTTTCTCTACGAGTTCCCCGCGGCCGGGCCAAGCAGACACGTTCGGCGATGGTGAAAGAACGCCGGCTGATGGGAACGACCGAGAAGAGGTGGCTGAGTCCAAGGGGATGGGGAGAGGCGATCGGTTGGGGAGCGTTCGCGAGTCAGTTGGTCGGACGGGTCACACGTTTTTTGGTGTTGGCAACAAATTCGGAGTTGGAAGAGGAGTAAGAAAGAAAGTAATCTAATTAAGGCTCCTGCAAGAGTTTAATTATATTGATTTTTTACTTTTAGTTTTTTTATCATAAATTCATTTAACATAAAAATATAAATTACAGATTGCAATTACAATCAAAATTATGCGACGACATGTTATAAAACGTATCGTTCATCATAATCAAGGACACAATTTGGATTTGATTTTTATAAGCAGTATCATCGCGAAAGCTGCGTGAAAGTTAAGTAACGAAAGCATGTGACTCATTAAGGAATATCCCATCATTTGGACCTTAATTTTGAAAAATGAGAATCAAAGATGTCACGATCATCACACGAGGGAAAGACCCTCTAAAATTTAATTACATGCTCGTGTAGCTTCATTAGTAAACGTACAAAATAGCAATTAAAATTAATTTTTCAATGTTGATTCTTAAAAAAATTAAACATGCTATTAGGCAGAAAGAATAGGATAGTTATTATAAAAATTCCGTGATTATTAACGATTCTTATTTATTTCAATCAATTTTTTGGTTTTAAAAACTAGAACAACTAATTAAAACGATTTGCAAAACTCACTGCCCGCGCCACTGTCGGTTTTTCCACACGTAAACCTAAATTTTGGACAAAGCTCTCACAAAGTGCTCTACAAACCAGTTCCCGGTACTGTTACGTGTACCGTTCTTTACCTTCAAAAATATTCATCAAAAAATATGTCGTTTGAAACATTTAGCGCGGCAAGAAACATTAATCAGAACGCGAACTGCCTATCACGAGAACTTGATCTGAAATCATTTTTTTTTATTTATTTTTTTTACAGAACAAAATCTTTCTCGCCAGAATTTTTTCAGCTCGCCTTTATACACAATGCTCGTTTTCTTTTTTTTTTCAGGACTTTCATAAAGTTTGCATATATAACCGTTTGATAGACCACGCCGCATTAGAATATTTTTTCAATCCATCTAGAGCCTGACCCACTTCGCGTTTAAGTAACGTCAAGACTCGCTCGAGAACAATACTTACACGAGCAGGCCATCGGACGAGTCCTTTTCGCCTGGCTGGCAAGTCAGCAATGACTCTCGTTAATATAATTAAGTTCGTCAAAGGCGTCTCGTTGGGAAATATTGTAAAGCAGCTCAAAATTTGCGGCCGATTGCGAAATTGCATATTGTCCTAAAGATCTCCGTTTATCAATTTACCTTGGCTGAAAACAAATAAAGCGCGCGTATCATCTATTTATAGTTGATATTCCCCGAGAAAAAACGAATTGACTATTAATGTGTTTGTTCTGCTGAGCTCTTAACCTTTCTATCGTGCGGACAGTCCGTCGCGTATCCTTCTCACTTGCTCGTTAGAAGCGAATTCCTCCACGAGATTATTGGTAGAAACGATTTCCAAACACTCGTTCGGGTGCTTATCATATGCGACCTTGTCGCACTTTTGCCAGCCCAGACGGGACGCGTAAAGTGGAGAACGAAACCTGTCGCATCGTTAGGTGAAATAGTCGAGGAAGTTCTTTATTATGTCTTCATTCGGCAGGTATTGGCTTTGCTAAGTTTTGTCCTTGAAAGTGATATATATCGAGGTCATTGTTTATTGATTTTTTTAATGGTGATTTTGAATTTAAAAATTTTTTTGAAATTCATCAAATAAAAGTAAAAAAAGAAAATTAATTAATTATCATACTCTTTCTAAAGATCCAATAAAAAATAAAATTAATCAAGGAAAACGTAATAGCCTTAACTGTGTTAATCAAATTTCAATGAAAATGAATTACGAGTAATCGTGCTAAGGAAAACTTTCCTTTCAAAGATTCAAAGCAGCCTAATAGAAATACACAATTTCTCTTTGTTATCGCACCTCCGCTAAATTTCACCTTCGCTCAAACGCCCGACCCTAAACAATCCCGCGCACCCAATCCGCCTTCAAAACAATGGCAGAGACCGCTTTCACCCGCACCTTGAATTCGCGCGTCAGCCATCAATTTCTAGCCGACGAGCAGGCATTTATAATTCAATTAGCGGCACTTAAAACTCCTGCTCGCTCGTCGCAACTTTATTGTTGACGTATGCGAGCCGCGTAGACAAATAACAACTGCCGCGCGCGTTGGCCAATAGCCGCTGCAGCGACGAGCCCTCCGCGGCGGCGAAAATCGCAGATCCACCGGGGAGAAGTGCATTCTTTCGCGCGCTGTTTTATTTGATCAACGCCTCGAGAGCGACGGTTTTCACCTGTATCATTGAGTGCTTTTTCTCGCGTGGAGATCGGGCTGATTTTTAGGTGCGTGGACGAGCAAAATTTGTTGAAAAGTATCAATTTTTTGGTGAATCTACATGTAAAATGCAAAAGTTAAAAACTTAACGTGGATGAGGTTTAAAAATAAATTTTTTGAGTTAAAGTTATTTTGAATTTTAAATGACCCTGTTCTCAAAAGATTTAAGGTTGACTCGAATTCGGACGAGATCAATGACTTAGTCTGGTAATTATGTAAATTGAAGCATTGAATTTTAAGGAAATCCTTTACGTTTTGAGGTATATTCGTTTAATCGCATTTTTAAGCATATTTAGTTGGACGTTAATTAAGTTTGATTTTTACGAAAGATGTCAAAGACTGAGATTTAGGATGCAAAGCTGATTTAAAAAATTTCCGCATTTTTTGACCTTTGTTGACAAAATCGTACAATATTTTTGAATATAAATGAAATCGTAAAATTTAGGATTATTATAAGAAATACGGCTCATCAATATCCACAGAGAGAAAAAGGATAATAAACTTGCACGATTTGGAGAAAAAGTAAGTCTAAATTAATTATATTGAAATAAATATTTATTATTAACTTATTATCTAGTTGACAATTTGGTTTTGTAGGCATTTTTTAATCGATCGACATTTCACAATAAAGTTACGAAAACGGTGCACCGAAATTTTTCACTGACAGCATAATATTCAAGAGTGACACCGGCTCATTTATGAATATTTCATTATCCAGCATTTCCTCATTTGTAACGCTCAGCTACTTAATTTTTCATTGAGTAAAGCAGCTATTATGCGCATTTAGTTGTCAAGAGAGCCTTAGAATTTGCGCAATTTCTTCAAAATGTTCGCCAAAATAAACGACTTTTCCGGAAAGTTTCTCGCAATTTACACGTTCAGGCGTCGTGATTTGTGAATTCAGCCAACCCTCAAGTCGAACGTAATTCCACGATTACGCGTTCGCGCAGTGGTAGAAAATAATAAGCCCATCGATACGGGTCTGATGCCCGAATGAAAGTCTCTCTATTTAAACAATGACCGGCTCTTAGCGCACAATACCACGAGTTATGTAAGAAACAACATAATATCTCGAGCTTTATCTACATTAAAATGATGTAATGCATTACCGTATGGTATTATGCACAATTCCTTGGCTATTTTCTGCTTTTTTTGTTAATTCGCGAAAGGTAATTTTGTTATTTAATCATTTTAATTGACTCACATGGTGCATTTACTTAAAAACTCGCGTAAATTTTCTCCATTCAGACAGATATCTTGTAAGGTTGCGTACAAAGTTTGTATTCTAAGCTTTATAAAATACTTTTTTTGTAAACTGGCAAAAGTTTCATTATATAAATAAATGAATACGCGACCTTTTTTACAAAGAAAAATTGATAAAAATTTATAATTGATTGATATAAAGTTTGCAAGTATCCCTCGTGAAATAATTTTACAGCGCGTAAAATTTCAAATCAAAGCCGACCGCTCGTCAAAACTGAAAATTACATAAAGCCAAATTTCAGCACGACTCCTAAACTTTCATCAAATTCGTGAGCATAAAAGTTCCTCCACGCGCCTGGCGAAACCAGGTTTCCAGGTTAATCAAGAAAGCGGCCGATTCCTCGCCCATTAAATATAGCCTATACGCACACACGCACGTTCTGGCAGAGTTACGTCAGTTACGTGTAGGCCTTCGTTAGAAAGAATCCTTTTGCATAATTTTAATCGGCGCGCGCGATCCATTACGCGGCGCGGCTGCACTTTCGTCGGGCTGCCTTTTTCCGGAATCGCGCGCGGCGGGCTCGCAGCTCCTTTCTCTCTTTCTCGCGAGCGCGAGTCTAGCAAGTCATCGCGCGCACACGCGATTCTGCTTTTCTCTCCCTCCCCAAGGCGCCGAGCGTTACGTCGAGACTGGTGGACGCGAAAAGTCCGCGAGCGAGAAGGGAGCAGCTCGCTTTGAGCGGTATACCAGTTTCGAGAGGGTTTTAGAACTGATGCTGGAGAAAGTGGAAAAAGGAGGCTGTCACTGTTGGTGATTGGACGGCTGAGAGGGTTTTTGAAGGGTGGTAAACAATTAATTTAAGGCTTAAAATACAGAAAAGTACGTGATATTCTTTTCTGCATTCATATTATAATATAGTTCTTCAATAGGTAAATGATGTTACGTAAATTAAGTATCTTAACACTTCGAGTGTAACATTCATTTATTTAACGATATAATGTTCTCCTACTTATATAATAAAAATATAGATTTTTAAAAAAACTATCAACAAAAACTCAATAAAAACCTGATTTACTTCATTTCACGGACAAAGATTTATAGACTCCAATTATTAATGCACGTGCATCCTTCATCTCTAAATCGCAATGGGACTTTCCTAAAAACTTATCGTCCATGTCGCCGGCCGCCTCACAAAGCTATGTATCCCCTAAAATCCCCTATCCTTCGAAACCCTGCGATTATTTCCCACTTTGTTCTCTAACACGATAATTCGAGTGGAGCCTTCAGGCCTAACGAAACCCTAATTACAGCTGCGCGTCCGAGGCCTTGCTTGCGCGTGTCCAAGACAATTTTCATTAATCCGCGCATTACGAAAAAAATATCGGAAAGCCGCGATATATCGCGTCTGAATCCTTGACGGAGGCTGACGTCCGGCAATGTAATAATCAGCGGGTGGCGTCAATCCTCGATCCAAGCACGCGACTTCGTTGCTACTGCTGCTGCACTGCGTTGTGAAAGAACGGGATGACACGCCTGGCTTCGAGAACATGACTGAATTGTGCTACTGGCTGGAATTGTTGAATTTCATATCTCGAGAGTTGGCAGGCTTTGCATAATAAGGTCGTTCATTGAATATGCTATTATTTTATGTAAGATAATAAAATCTTAGTTGCATCTTCTATAGAATGTAACTGCCAAGGAATGCCAGATTGTCAGATAAATGAATTAAATATAATTTTTACGACTCTTGAATTCTGAAAAAGATACGTTTCTGATTGATCTTTAATTCGTAAAAAAAGTAAAAACAAAATGATTTTAGTATCAAATGTAATAGAAGGATCTGACGAGGGTAAAAATGTTTTTCTAATTGAAATAAAGCTCCAGTAAAAATATATATGTATAAGAAGCGACCATTCGTTGACTCGGCTTGTTATCAGGCTATATTTTTAAATACTTTTGGTACTTTTAAAATTTTTAAAATACATGTAGGTATGCAATAAATTAAAACAAAGGTCAACGCTTAATGCAAAAAACAAAAACACTTTAACTTTGCCTTGGGCTTTACTATGATTACTTGATGCAAGGAGCCGTGTAAGGCTTATTTACTGAGCGGCAAAACCTATCGACAACAGTTTACACTTCCCCGCAATTCACAAAATACTGAATATTTAGAGTTCTTTTAATAAAGGTAGATCTCACGGTTAGTACTTATGCGCTCAGTCTACCGTCGTTCGAGTTTCTCCTGCAATTGAAAATGCAAAGTGCTTTGTGCGTACTTCACTTGAAAGATTATTTACTAAATTGTTTAATAGTTTTTAACGACGAAAAAAGCGTTATAAATAACCGAAAGCATTTCCCAAGGCATAGAAATCAGCGTAAAAATTCAAAGCCTTTCTTCTCCGCGCAACTCTATTTTCACCTATCACTTATTTTACTCAACCCAGCATAAATCACCTTCCATTTCCCAAACAGGGCCTGATAAATCTCGGCGCCGTCCGCCGATTTCTCCACCTTACAATAGCACTCAAAAACCCCTCATAACTCCCGGATTTCCAGCAAAAAACATCGATCCTCCATTATACCCATCTGGAAAATGTCTTCACTCCTCCTCATCTCTCGTGGCCTGTTACTCGCCGCTGGAATTCGTTTCCCCGCGGCTTCTTGTCCGCGTAATTGTTCTTTGGAAATTTCGCTCTCCTGCCGTTTCGACAGTCGGCGCCTCTTTCCCCTCGGAGCGGAGATGTGGAGCCGAGTATTTTAATCGGCTCCGGCAGCGGCAAGCGGAGGTGAACGTTTGGAGAAAATTGGAGCTGGAGCCGCAGACGCGGTGCTGTTTGATGCGGACGGCTTTCTGCGAGGATTGGACGAGAACTTTCGCGACTGCACTTTCGTTGCTGCGACGTCGGATGGATGAAGTTGCCTTTGTTCGGTGCGTTGCGCGCACGTTTTTGTAATTGGTAAATTTCATGCGACGTTTTTATTAGATTTCTATCCAGTCATTTTTTTAAATACAGTAATAACTGCATAAAGGGAATTATTGAACATGATAAGCATCATTTAGATTAATTATTAATCTGATGTTGCATGCATGGCTGCGTAAACTATAAATTGTGATTTCCTACATAATCAAACGTCAAACGTAATAATTAAATAGAGAAAATGTTTCTTAAACTGAAAATTTACGTACTAATTAACTAATAAATATATTAGAATTCTAAAAAGTCATCCTTCCTCATATGATAAGTCATCTTGATTTTCGTAATTTCATGGTCCATACGTAAACGCATCACGGATTATGACTTCCGTCGAAATAGAAATTCTGAAATCGTTACGAAATTCTGAAATCATAAATATTTAAGCATGAAAGTTCCCGCTTGCTCCTTCATTTCCTCTTAAGTTCCCGAACAATACTTATATCTTTGTATAAAACAAAATTTTGCACGATAACACTATAACGTATCCAATAAACTTCCCCCCTAAAAAATTTCCTGAAAACAACACGTCCCAACTTTCAGACTTGTGTTTCACTATAACCGTTTATTGAACTCTGCTTAAAATTCAAAAAAATTCCTCTTCAAAGCACCCGAATCTCAAATTTAGTTCAGGCTAGGCAAAAGGAGAAAAGATCCTCTCGCCACATTCGTCCCAGGACTTTGGTCGCCACGGTCAAGACGACGATCAAGGTGATCTTTCAGCCCGAGGATTCTGTATCCCGGCTCGATGAGTGTCTCGTTGCTCAAGCATCGCAAGGTCGCCGGGCGTAGACCCAGACTAGAAAGCTTCTGTCTCGCTCGCTCCTTTCCACATGATTCAGCGATATGGGAATTATGTGCAATATCCTGGACTGGAGAGAAATTCGATTGAGGCAATTACAGTTTGCTTACCGTTTTTTACGGTGTGCAAGACTTTTTTGGTGAATAACAAAAATTTACCCCTTTATTTGGGTAAGTAAGGAAGGTTGTAAAGTGGGAGATTAAAATTCTGCAAGTGACATTGATGATTTGCATGGTGAGTTTGGCCTTAGGCACTTATCAGAAGTAAAATTCGATAAAATATGATGTTTTCTTAGTATTTATTCGAAATGCAGAGATCTATAAATTATATCTTTCCGAAATCTTTCTTGCTACAACCTGTTTATCACGATGTTCGTTGCTAAAAGGTCATTTACACGCACACGTTTTTTGCACTTACCGAGCACGCTGTTAATTGTTACACTTGAAACGCAATACTGGAAACTGCGAATAACTATAAGCTTATGTAAATAAATTTGAATACGTAAAGCTACAATGTAACTTTACGACATATATAACACAACACGTTTTGGCGAATGTTTTGATTTCTAGTGTCCTACTTTGTGAAACTTCTTCCTTTCTAAATTTTTATGATTTTGGACTTGCCAATTTTGATGATGTTGTGCAAACCTTTTTGCATAATTTGTTGTGCTAGGAAAAAACCTTTGCTTCCGGTTACAAAACGTATAGTGCACCACCTTATGTAAATACTCGCAACGCACTGATTTTCATAGTGTATAATTCGAATTGTTGGCTTAACAATGACACTGAATTATCTGCTCTTTCGTGTGCTATTTCTTTTCGCCTTGATATTAACCGTAGTATTACTTACGTAGAAAACTATGCAAGGAATCATTGCTATTTCAGTTTTCACATTTTTAAAATGCACAAGTTTACATGTAGTATCTGATGTGCAAATCTAAAATTACAGCCGGCAGTGTTTAATGATGTATTTACTTTGTACTTCTTTACTTTATACAGTTTCTTTTTTGCAGAAATACAGAATTGGAAAATTGTGCCAATGTCAGTTGCTCAAATATTTAAAGGAATCTTCTATTAGAAAATAATCAAATCCAGAAATCTCAAGAATAATCAAATGGAATACCTTGCCGAAGGGTCAATAGTACAACCGATCGATAAGAAAATAATTGCAAATGAAAAAAACCAGCACAACTCGTGATCTTGACACGATAATATTCCCAGGAATCAATGAACTCAATCTGCATCGATCTATCGGCGAACAATGTAATAGAAACTCCGCATTTTCCTCCGCGCTTACAATCTAAACCCGCAAAAACAGTCGTAAATGCCCTCGCTGAGCGGCAATTCGAGTCAATTAATTAAGGAAATCTGTTATGCCTGCGTCGGGCACAATGAATCTTCCGCGATAGCAATCTGAAGAGTCGCTCCTACCGTGTCATTAGAGAAGCTGACGTTCGCCACGCTTTTCTCCTGCGCTTTCATTGTCAAGCCAACAATTTCGACGACGTGAAAGGGAAATGCCGCGCGTTTAAGGAGCAGCACGCAGTTCTCTCTTCTGATGGGCGTTTAGATGCGCCGCTCGAGATTGCCGAGCTGTGCTCTTCGCGGAGTACGAGGATAAAACGAGAAAATGCTCGCGTAGATTACGGGGAGATTAGCTAATCAAGATAGTTTATCGGTAGTTAATCGGCAATTTTAAACGCGATTTCGTAAGGAGTTGTAATAATTAGCGTGATTAGTTTGTGAGTAAGCGACGATCTGCGTATTTATTTGTATCGTATAATATAGTACTGATGTAATTTAAGATAGAGGAATAGAAGATTTTGATGGACAATATAAAATGTAATTGTATCAAGTGCTGCAAGCAAGGTCACGATTTACTATACGTATTATGCATAATTTGTTTCAAAATTTTAAGCTGGGTTATTCTTGATTTTTATCTCACTGTAAATTATCTTTATTGCACGTGTTTGTTCGCAATAAGTATATGCAGATAATTTTAATTTTAAATGTTTACTTGTAGCAATTCATGTACTTAAAAATGGAATCTCATTTTAATTGAAAGATTTTGCAGATAAATTCATGGGATATTATTATTTGATAGAAAAATTGATAGTCAATATTTTGTCAATGAAAACAGCTTAGTCATGATGGAATAGTAATTAACAAGACCTTATAAATTCAGCAATTAATTCAATCTTTTTATTATCAGAATAAATCTAAATTTGGATCTGTATTAATAAGCAAGTATCCTTGTGCATTTAATTTTTAAATTTTTTCCTCGTTTATTGATTTATAAATACAAAATCATGGAAAAATGTTAGTATTTGCAAAACAGAAAATACTATAAGATGCAGAAGCTATAAGAATTTTATTGAATTAATTTCCTTCGTAAGAATTTATTAGTATATTTTTGATATCAGATTGTTAAAAAATGCACGAAAGAATACTGCTTAATCAGATCTTGATAAGTTATTATTTATTGTAGCTAATACTTTTTTGTTCTCTTGCGCTGCAGGTATGAAATATCAGATTTTCATTGCAGGTTTTATAACTTGGAGTAATAAATCGTAATTTACTTTTATTAAAATTTATATAATTATTCGATGAATAAAACTCCGATTAACACAATTTTTGTACCGCTGTAAAAAAAGAAACATTACCTTCTTTGCTTCGTCATTACAATTCTTTTTAAAACAAACAGTCTGACATTGATGGTTCCGAAGCATCTTTGCCTTCATAAATACCACTCAAGGGCACCGCCTGAAGGGATGCAGCACCTTTTATGCGCCTTAACTCGAACAGGGCCAGTTGATAATTCTGTTTTTGTAACATTGCAGCCTCCTCTGACATGAGATGCCTGAGTCTGACATGAATTCGTGCAGCGAGATTTATTCTTTCGGTATCAGGTGAGGACGCGTCACTTTAATGAGCTTTCAAGAGGAGGACTGATTTTATCCTATTGAAATATTGCAGCTTGCTCGATAATGCATGGTTTACTTAAATGGATGACATAATGTCTTTGTGAGGCTTGGTTTATGGTTGCATTGCAATGGAAATGAGAGGAGAAAAGTAACAATAAGCTTATATGGTTTAGCTAAAGAATTTTTTATTTTTTTACTTGTTTTACTCGATCGCAATGAATCAGTAAGAAGGAAAAATTACGAAAATGCAAGTGTCTTAAAACGTGTTAAGAAAGTAAAAAATGATTTGCATTTTTGCAGGTGATTCAACGTTTTCAGGAGATAATAAAAATACACTTTATGGCGCATTTGCTATTGTAAATTACTGTGTGGTTTGTACTTTGACCTTTACCTCAATTTTCGATTTCCTGATACACACGTGTCACTTAATTTTGTTTTAAATCCTTTTTTTTATTTCTAAAAGAATTAAAAAGTTTTTAAAATATAAACTTAATTAATCTCCTTAAAATCATTGAATTAATTTTACTCACTTCAAACCGCCTAATCGAATCAGCCGACGATTTTCAAACGAGGAAAAATTCCCACAGCCTTCCTCGGAATACCATCTCCGCGATCATCTAATCGCTCGATTAGATCCCGCCGCCGCGGAAGCCTCAACCCGACTCCCGATTCGGCGCCTCTTCCCAAAGGGGACTTTCTCCCCGAGTGACGAATCAGCGTCGCGACGAATCCGATGCGTCGCCGGGTTACGCGACTAATTTCGTTTGCAGCGAATTTAGGCGCTTCTTTTCTTTTTTTGAGCGACACGTCGGCTAACGTTTTTTACGGCTTTCGCATGACGTTGGAACTTCCTGCAGATTATGTAAATAAGAGGAAGGGAAGGTGATTTTCACCTGGACTTTTGACTGTGAAAAGGAAGTCGGTGTGCATTTAACGTGAATTGCGGAGGTGATTGTTGCAATTATTGTAATTAATTCAAGTTCTAATTCAATTAGGACCTGATTGCTGTGTGAAAATTTTTATTGAATTATAAAATGTATACTACTATAAAACGAATACTTTTTTCTTCAATTTACTTAAAAATTATTTTATTCATGCACGGAATGAGGAAGAGGACAGTAAACCTTCACCAATTGACCCGAAGAAAAAATAGTAAGGAAATAATCTTCGAGGGTCGGCAATATTACGAAATTTAAGAAATGAATTAGCAATGAAAATTCTTAATGGATTTTTAAATGACGGGGATCGAATTATATTAACATTTTACAGCGTCATTAGCCAAGAAAATCATCCTTAATGCCTATTCGTCGCCTCGCGTTCGTACCAGCACCATTAAACAATTCAGGTTGTACGATTTATCAGCAACAAAATCAGATTTAACAAAATAAAGCGGCTCGCCGCTTGAATAACCGATTCCCGAGGCATCGCCGCGGCGAGACTCGTGGATCTCGATAAACCAGCTGCTCGTTTCGGCTGCTTCATGGAAGAAGCTGCACCGCATCCCGTAGAAAGTCTAGTTAACCGGTGGGTTCAATAATTTATGAGCCGCCGTATTTAGAGCTGTGAAATCTTGCCGGGTTTTAGAAAAGGAGGATTGTTTACGCGATGGGGGTATAAGGAAAGTGTAGCGGATTTACATGCGTTTGTTTATTGAATGCGAGGGTAATAATTATTTTAGGAAAATAAGGCAATTTCCGACCTGTCAATCAAAATGTTCAAAATTTTTATTTTGAGGAGAAAAAGTTTTCAATGTGCATTATTCACTATAATAAAGCAACGATTAAAATCGTGCGAGAAACGTTGTATTATCACGTAAAGAGAACTTAACGTAATGGTGTTATAAAATCATTATGACATTGTGAATAACGAATCTCGAACGATAATTGTCTAATTCCCTTAACTTTCTTCTTTACGTCCGCGTGCTGTAACAGACGGGGCGATTATAGGTAACTGAATGATGTCTAATTGCCAATCCAAAGTCGCAAAGGAAAGTTAAACAAAATAAAAGTAGGCTGTTTGAATTTCCGTATACGCGTAAATAAATACGGGGACAGTAGAGGAAGTGAGGCTCAATCTGTATAATACTAAAAATTGACTGGAAGGAAATAAGAAAAGCGTTGAGTAATGAACAGAAAGTGTGAAAGGCCGATTATTAGCTTCTTAATTTTGGATTTAGAAAATTAATTAAAATAAAATCTGTTTTTATTTTGTGATAAAAGTCTGAAAGTGTACGTATTCATTAATTATTAACGAACATTTTAACCGTACGAAAACAATAAACTAACAGACACCAAGAGTTTCTTGGTTAAAATTTTCCAATTTTATCATGCACGAATCTTAATCACAATATGATACTAACAAAAGTAAGATTTAATTAACGTCTGTAGACAGGTGCAAACGCCGAATCGAAAATTCGTGTAATTATCTGCCCATTTTGCCTTCTGGCTTGTTTACAATACCCTGGGGAATTGCGCAAGTTTCATTGTTCGTTGAGTAAGAAATTACTTTCGGCAAGTTGCGTTTGAGGAGCGCAACGATTGCGGTCGGAGACGACGCTATGAGGAAGAGAGTCGCTTAATTCTTACCGCCGCCACAGGCCAACTATGCGCTCGATTGACGATAACTTTCGCTGGCGAGTAATTGAAGGGCTTTATTGAAAATTTGAAAATTCCAGCGAAGAATCTTCGGGGTTCAAAAGGTGAAAGGTTTTTTAAGTTTTAAGTCATTATAACTTCAATTATTGTGTTGGTTTGGTGTAAACAAATAAATTTAGTCTTTTGAAATCAGAGAAAAATTCTATAAAATAATAGTCGCTATCAATCTTCAAGAGTGATAGTGCTTTGATTTTATCTAATAGCATCGCTGATATGTTTGGGACGTTTTGTAGTAAATACTAGAGTTGAAAATATCAAATTTCAAGCTCTTACCTTGATAAGAGTCATTAACACCTGTTCTAAAGGACAAAATACTCGCATAATTATGTAAAATAAGGTAACGAATTGATGCACGAGACTATCAATTGAACAGTTTTCTTGCTTTTTAGATTTTCTAATGTCAAATGAGAATGCTAAAAAATTACCATAAAAATGGGCTTTTAATTACATATAGAATTCTTCTTAGATCTTATCAAAGTTACATTCAAAGGAAGAATCATCGTAGCGGATGGTAATGAGATTGGCTCCGAGATCCGTAAAAATATCTTTCTGGACACGTTCATGAACTTGAGGTTCTTACGTACTGGTAAATCATTTACGGTATTGTACACCATTTTTTAATTTGGTTCAACTGAACATAATTGCATACTATATTACAGTGTGTATAAAAACATCTGTAGTAATATACGTTGTTTTAGTTAGTAACAAATTAAAGACCTACTAATAATTAATTTCCAGCATTTTTAAATTGCTTAAAGCAACTTGGACCTAAGAAGAAATCGGAATCTCATCAAAATGTATTGATTTTTTGAGAAAAATATGAAGCAATACGTGAATCATATATTACATATGCCTATTGCAAAAGTGTCAGAAAATCTTTCTGACGCATACACAAAACCCCAGCTACAACTTTTATGCTCTTAAACATTTTATTAAATAATTACGATTCACGTCAAATTTAAGCGAGAAGTGAAAACTACACGCAGATAGACTTTTGACCACGAAACAAATGCACGTACTTGCATCAAATGCTTGCGAAAGGTGATTTGTCATTTATATCACAGATTATTTGAGTCACACTTCATTGACTGCAAAGCACATAGCAAACATTCAAAATATTATTGACGAAACAGTAAATAATAAATAGGGAAATATGCAAGAATTTTCCGAAAACTCTAGAAAGGGAACTATTTGTTAAGAAAATTATTACATGGATATTGCTTGTTTTCGACAGGTGTACAATTATTTTACGAAATATAATGCAAGTATTTATTAGCGTTTTTCTTGGGAGCAATTTAGGAGTCTTTAATTTTCCGTGGTAATTATCTCAAAGAAAAAGCGGTGCTTGCGGTATTCTGCAAAAACTTTATTTTTTCTTCACAAATTGCTAAAAGCAGTTTTCGGTTTCTAAAATGAATCGTATGCTTTATCATTGTTGTTATTAATTTATATAATATAGTGGTAACTGTTGTTAAATCATGTAATTTGCTGCTGAAAAAAATTATAGAATTATAGTTATTTATCTTGTAATACTTTATAAATTAGTGATTGATTATTATCAATCATATTTTCTTGTTAATACTTAAATACTATACGGAGAGTATCGTATTAACTATTACATAAGTTATACAATGTGCATATTATATACTATTATGTTTATGTACTATTATGTTTATATCTTTTTTACTGTATTATATTATGTATATATAAAAAAGAAATTCGAATTCCTATTATTTTCTAATTTATTAATCGTCAGTTAGACAAGTAATTCATACGCACATATAAATTACATAACTGAAACATTATCAAGTGCAAATTAGATTGTAAAAGTATTTATATTTTTTATACACTAAAAGTATCTGAATATTATTACGTAAACGAATTGTCAAAACATTTTGCACATTTGGAATTCAAGAAAATAATATTGAAATTATTATGCAATCTTCAATAGAACGAATTTGATTCCCAATACGCAGATGAGTATACGATTACACCTATTAAAATAAAGTTTAAAAGAATTTAAAAAATAAAGCTAAAAAGAACCTACACATATGCAAAGTAATATATGTAAAAGTAACCCTTTGATTCAGAAACCATTTCTCACGAAAAACCCAAGCTTATACCTAATACGAGCCCAAATCATTCATCTCCCCGAAAAAAACCCAACACTCGTTAAATTCCGCAAGCGTCCCATCCGTACGTCGCCTGAAAAAAGACCCCCCCAAGCCTCTCGTCTCAATCTTACGAAAGTCCCGCAACTCGGCTCCCCGAGACTTCCTAGTCCTTATATCTCGGAACGCTCCACATATTACGCTGCCCGGCACGTAACGCACAGCAATCCCCGCGCGATGATTTCATCGGAGTGCGCGGATCGCGCGAAAACTCACGTACCGTATTTACATCTCTTTCCGCGCGCGGTCCGTTCGCGTTGCGTCATTCAATTCGCGTATACGGACAGTCGGACGCACACGAGCGACTTTCTCGCTTTCTACAGGAAGCCTGTCTACTTGACGCCGAGCGCTCGCCCGAGGGATCGGTAATTAATGCACTTTTTCGCGTTTCGTAGGGGTGAAAGGAGGGCTGGATTATGTTATTTTAATTAATGTCTAGTGGGTTATTGATATGCAGAAGGTCTGCAATTACATTTTGTGGGATTTTTACTAAGTTTTTAAGGAAAATTACTTTTCCTCGTCTCCAAAGCGAAAATAAAGTTTACTATTTTTTTGCTCGTTGATATTAAAAGAGCTATTCCCTGCTTACCTGAATAATGTTGAGTTAATAATAATTTCTCTATTATGAGTAATTTTGCAAATTGAAAAGAAAATATGATACATAATTATTATTGTGAAAATCGTTCAATCGAAATATTTTGTCAACAATTACCAACTCTATTTTGCAATATCATCTTATGATACATAAAGATTGAATTTTTGCAATAAGATGTCTAAACAAAAGATTCTCCATTACAATACAATGCACTCAAGATATCAATTTTTTTAACAGCTATAAAATTTTTATTTCATAGATTACTAATATATCTGACTTGTTTTATTTCTCGCCTATAATGACGCTATCACTCAAAAGAATGCACATTCGTCATTTTTGTTATCACGCTTTGCCCACATATATTCAATGCAGTTCGCTGACCGTCTCTCTCTCTCTCTATTATTGTTTACAAACCGTCCCTATCCTACTCTCCAATTTTTCTTTTCACTTAATTAGCATTTCTTATCGTTTTCTTTTCACTATACTCCTCACGAGTTTCAGATAAATACTGGCTTGGTTATATTTTGGACTCGATTTAACAGCCGAATAAGTTAATAGTCATCGTAGATGACCTGAGAGGAAAATTTAAATGAAAATCGAAGTGAAAAAAGCACGGTATTGTGGTACATTAATTGGTTTTATACGCTTGTAAAGGCGGGTCCTGATAACGACAAAATACTTCCTCGCTGAAGCTGATAAAAATGTGTCGGGTTCGATAAGATTGGCTATTTAAATTCCTAGCATGTCCATTTTAGCAGCTTTCACATTCATTTTTACTGTTTGAACTGAAGTCGAGATTGTTTTTTGTTGTTTTAGATGAAAGAATAGAAAGATTCGGTTGCTTCGAAATACTATTTTCATTCTTTTTTTTAAGCAAAGTAATGAATTCAGAAATATTGATTTCTTTACATCATGATAAACAGTCTTTAATATCAATTTTCATTTTATATAAATCAGATTAAATATCATCACAACAGAATTCTGCAACATCAGTATTTAAATTACATTTTTTTTTAAACTTTAATATTTTTACCACAAACGTAATAGCTTTTCTTAAATCTTTCTTTAATTGTCACGCAGTATTGGTAAAAATTTATTATCTTAACATTGTGGAAACAGTCTTGATTGAATGGGAATAAAAGGTGCTCAGTGATTTCACGGAATATCAACTTTTTATATTTTTTATCTGAAATTAAAATTTTAGACCTGGTAAACGGTGAGCAAACGATATTGAATCGTTTCCAAGACGTTTTTGTAATTGTTTTGAGATTTCCTTTTTTACTTATCTGGTGCAAATTTTCAAAGACGTTGCAGTGGCAAAGAAGTACCATGTACAAACTTTTGTAGCGTCTAACTGTCTTACCACGAAGCCTAAAAAATGGGAAAAACCCAGGCACGAAGTTTCTCTTTGTCGGTTGTAATCAAGTAAAACCTTAAAACGTACAGAGCAAGTTTTTTAGCCACCTTTCTCCCGATAAAAAGTCTTAGTAGCTGCGACGCATGTCCCGTACTTTTCCAATTTTCAAAGAGCGCGGCATAAAAATGAAGGAGCTTTACGGCCTAATAATCTTTAAAATTTATTAGTTTTCTTATACACTGCGCAGAAAATTCAAATCTCCCTCGTGTGCAGGGTTCTAAAAATGGTGGTCTGCGCAGTCGCGCGTTCAAACAGTTCACTTTCGATTGCACCGCATAACAGTCGGGCCCAGCAGCTTTCACTGATCCGTGGGGCTGACGAACAGCTGTCAAGGTCCACATCTGATAAACGCGGGTACCGAAGCTCCTAAGAAAAACAGACCTGCCTACGTGGTTTTGGTGCCTCACCGAATTGGCAGCAGCGCCGATTCGCTTTGTTTGCTCGTTATCTTAGCTAAGCGCAAAGAAGTGACTCACGTGATAGACGCAAGTAAGTACAAGTGAATGCCCGGAATGAGGGCAAGATTGACTTACACCGTGGCAGCACACAACGGCTCTATTTAGAGATATAGCTTTCCGCTCTTCGCCTTTGTAACCGCCTCCCCTTCTACTCTTTGATTTCAGTGCGGTTTGGCGTTGGTGTGATGCGGATCCAAGAGCTTCCGAATGCAGCGAATTAGCAAAGAAAATCGGCGCACACGTGTTTTTTCCACCGCGGCAGTCGTCCTCCTTCATTCTGACTCGAATTAGAACGAGGTAAGCTGGAGATTGTTTGGTAAAAATAAATAAAATATAATGTTGGAGATGGCTAAGAGATCGTTTTTGTTTTTCAGACTAACTTGGACGTGCTGCTAAAATGGATTTAAAGAAGAATGAGTGGAAGTATTTGTTCAACGAAAATAAAATCAACTGCCAGGATGAAGGAAATGTACTGCAGGAGCTCAAAAGGAAAGAAGAAAATCATGAGAGTGGAGATTTCCAGTGTAGTACTTGTGTTATTAGTATTATTGGAATGACATGTATGTCCTGTGTTAATAGTATTACGGAAGCACTGTCCAAGAAAGATGGAGTGGAAAAGGTTTTTGTTAGCCTGGAAGCAAACGAGGGAACGGTATCTTACAATCCTTCCTTAATAACCCCGCAAGAAATTGTAGATGCAGTGGATGATATGGGATTTGAAGCTGCTATCAAGAAAGTTAATGGAGATGTATATATTTCAAACACAGACTGCATTGAACTGAAAATTAAGGATAATTTACCCACGACTGATAAAATTAAATCACCTCCAAATAAACCTAGTATAGAGAATTGCTTCATTCATATAGATGGTATAACATGTGTTTCGTGCGTTTCAGCTATAGAAAAACATTGCAAAAAATTGGAAGGTATTAAAAATGTCTCGATATCTTTTTTAAGTGGGAAGGCTGAATTTGAATATGACAGCAGTGTCATAAGACCACCAGATATAGCAGCAAGTATAACAGATCTAGGATTCCCATCTTTGCTTATAAATGAGAAAGGTTCACAGATTAAAGAAGTGGAATTACTTATTACAGGAATGACATGTTCTTCCTGCGTTAGCAAAATCGAAAAGACTGTTAAACAAATGCCTGGTGTTCAGTCCACAATGGTATCTCTTGTAACTCAAAGAGGAAAAATTAATTTTGACCCCAGTAAAATTACTCTTGATAAAATTACAGACTGCATCAAGAATTTAGGTTTTGGTGTAGAGGCAAAAAAAAATGATGCAGCCAATAGACAGTATTTGGATCACAGGTTAGAAATAAGGAAATGGAAGACATCCTTTTTAGTTTCTCTTGCTTTTGGCGCACCAAGTATGATCGCAATGGCATATTTCATGACGACTATGTCCAGCATGAGTGAAGAAGAGATGTGCTGTGTACTTCCTGGATTATCTTTAGAAAACTTAATTTCATTTATATTATCAACACCAGTGCAAATTTTTGGAGGATGGCATTTTCATGTCCAAGCATACAAAGCTGTTAAGCATGGAACAACAAATATGGATGTTCTTATTTCAATGACTGCAACAATATCTTATATTTATTCTGTTCTTATTCTGACAATTGCAATGATTACTGAAGAAACTACCAGTCCAAAAACGTTTTTTGATACACCTCCGATGCTTTTGGTTTTTGTCAGCTTGGGAAGATGGTTGGAACATATTGCCAAAGGAAAAACTTCTGAAGCACTTTCAAAATTATTGTCTCTTCAAGCAGCTGATGCTGTAATTGTCACTTTAGGACCAGATAACGAAATTCTGACAGAACGTTTAGTAAAGATTGATTTAGTACAACCAGGAGATATTTTAAAAGTTAATCAAGGAAATAAGATCCCAGTTGATGGTCAAGTATACATAGGTAACTCTTCTTGTGATGAAAGTTTGATTACTGGGGAGAGTATGCCAGTGCCAAAAAAAGAACATTCTATTGTTATTGGTGGATCAATTAATTTAAGTGGGCCTCTGTATATTAAAGCAACACATACTGGAGAGAAGACTACTTTAGCGCAAATTGTGCGCTTAGTTGAAGAAGCACAAATGAGTAAAGCTCCAATTCAGCATATAGCTGATAAAATAGCTGGATTTTTTGTTCCTTTTGTAATTACTGTATCCGTTTTGACTTTAATTGCATGGGTAATTATAGGTTACGTTAATTTTGACTATATTTTATTAATGAACGATGATCACATACATCACTCAGGCAGAAATAGGGCAGAAGTGATTTTTCAAAATGCATTTCGAAGTGCTTTGTCAGTTTTGGCTATTGCTTGCCCTTGTGCCTTAGGTCTTGCCACACCGATTGCTGTGATGGTAGGTACTGGAGTAGGTGCAATTAATGGAATTCTGATAAAGAGTTCAGATTCTCTGGAAAATGCACACAAAATCAACTGCGTCGTTTTCGACAAAACAGGAACTATTACAAAAGGTTTTCCGACTGTTACTAATATAGGCTTATTTACCAATAACGGTGCATTTAATATAGGAAAATTATTAGTGATTATTGGCATAGCAGAACTTAATAGTGAACATCCTATTGCAACTGCAATTGTTCACTTTGTAAAAGACGTTATTGAAACTGACTTGAGTGGAAGCTGTACTAATTATCAATCTGTTCCAGGCTGTGGCATGAAATGCAAGATCTCTTACATTTCAGATACTTTAGTAAACCTTGCAAAGT
Organism: Ormyrus pomaceus; assembly: GCA_900474385.1. NCBI lineage: Eukaryota > Metazoa > Arthropoda > Insecta > Hymenoptera > Ormyridae > Ormyrus > Ormyrus pomaceus. Next base: position 115,242 of record UCOM01000077.1, read on the forward strand.
CTTCAAAAATCAGGAGTTTTCTTGACGCTTTTCAAACTGAAGCGAGAGAAACGACACAACTGGGGGACGTTTTTATAGATTTCATTAAAACTACATTACAACAAAATTCAACAAACCTTGAATCAAAATCAACCATTCAAAGCGGCGACGCAAATGATGTTTTTGAAGTTTGCGTAGGAAATAGAGAGTGGATGAGGAGAAACGGAATTATAATTCCAGCAGAAGTTGAAAGCGAAATGTCAAAAGAAGAAAGCATAGGTAGAACAGTAGTTTTAGCAGCCGTTGACGGAGATTTATCTGCTATGATTTGCGTGGCTGATTGTGTTAAGCCAGAAGCACATCTTGCTGTGTACACATTAAAAAAAATGGGATTCGAAATAATACTATTAACAGGTGATAATAAACTAACAGCCAATGCAATAGCCAAACGAGTCGGAATAAATCAAGTTTTTGCCGAAGTTTTGCCAACGCATAAAGTTAAAAAAATACAACAACTGCAGAGTCAAGGAAAGAAGGTAGCAATGGTAGGCGATGGTGTCAATGACAGTCCTGCCTTAGCTCAATCAAACGTCGGAATAGCCATAGCAGCTGGTACAGACGTAGCGATTGAAGCAGCAGATATCGTTTTGATGCGGAACGATTTACTTGATGTTATTGCCTGCATTGATCTTTCGAGGGAGACGGTTAAGCGTATAAGACTAAATTTCTTATTTGCCAGTTTGTACAATATCTTAGGTTTGCCTATTGCAGCTGGAATATTTAGTCCTTTAGGATTAAGATTACAACCTTGGATGGCGACTGCGGCAATGGCACTTAGCTCGGTGTCGATAGTTGGAAGTTCTTTGCTTCTCAAGTTGTATAAAAAACCTACCAAGGAAAAGCTAGAAAATTTGGAATACAAACGCGATATGAGGTTCTCAACGTATTTCGACGTGTCAAAGAATATGAAAAAAGATAATTCAGGAAAGGTATCGATAAATGGATCATCCTTAAGCCTGTCGAGAATAAGGTACAACAATTTGGAAAAAAACTGACTGGAGATCTAAATACCGAAGAAATAATGAGATTTGAAAGTACTTTTGATAAGTATATATAAAAATGTGAATGAACGTTGTAAAAATAATGAAATTGAAAAATTGATTGTGGAGAAAGACCTGTTAATGTCTGAAACGAGGAGGATGATATATTAGTTTATAAACTACATATGTACTCTAACATAATTTTTTTCAAAGCCAACTTTTTGATATTTTTTTAAGGACAATTGAATTTTAATATTCCTTTTGTAAAAATGTTTAAATACTGAAATATTGTTTTTGAATAAAAATCTATAATAAACTAAACAAGATCTATAATATATTAAGCTATAATTATTAAGGAAATTTATGGCTGTACGTTTTTCATAATAGTAGATGTTACCTATTCGTAAATATGTAATATTATATGTATAATAAAATATTTTCTTAAAAATCTTGTAAAATAGAGAAAAAAATTTTTTATAAGAAATGGACGCAACAATAAATAAGGATGGTTAATGTGTTATTATATTTAATTTTATGAAAATAAATTGTAAATTTGTTGAGGTGTTTACGAAAATGTCTGTATTTTATTTTAAATCCTAAAATTTGTATCTAGTAAAATTTAAACTTATTTAGTTTCTTTGACCTAATAGAATTAATTTCAATAAAATTAATTACTATAAAAAAATTTTATTTAAAAAACATATTTTTATTTGTTCTTGATAAAAGTAATTATTTGTATTCATTTGGAATTCTTCCTTATTTATTTTATTATTCCCATGTTCATCTTTTCCAGCTGGAGTGTTACGTACTCCTAGTCCCTGCTAGGTGGGATCGTGGGACCTCAGTTTCCTTGTCGACCTCTGTTTCCATTATTTGGTATCCACCGGGTTTATTTTGTACTCTGGTCCACATTTGAATTTTAGCGCCACATAGAGTCTCCCTCTATTACCAATAAAACGTACGTAAAGAAGATGCTGCCATCTGCAAAAAACCAAAGATAAAAATAAAATGTTATTGGACGAAATGCTTTCATTAGGGATACCGTGTAGCCAATTTCAGGGCATAGATAGCCGAGATTACACAGAAAGTATACCTATATACACAATTCAATATATAGATATAGTTTCGACATTATCTTGGCTTCGTTCACTCTGAACTCAGCTGTAGGATGTCCAAAGAGCATTTTGTCCAACATCTGGCATGGGATGGGACATCCGCATGGGCCAATGCCTGCTCACTGCTGCAGTATTGCCATTTATTTGGTCAAAGCCATGCTGTTTGGTTTGGTTACTTTAAAAAAGTAAACATTAGAAGTTATTGTTAATAAAATGGATCTTATGTATTTTGATGATACACAAGGTCAGAATGATCTTTTACATAAGGATCAAGCTGTTGAAGAGAACGACGAAGATGAAGAAGTTCAGCATTTTGGTAATTAAATTAGTTTTTTGTTACTTTTTGTTTGAGGTTATGTTTCATTTTTTAAAAAATTAAAATTAAGTTAATAGCATTTAAAAATATATTTATTATTTAATAACGCTATTTAGTATTTTAAATGTAGTCTTTATTGGAATAAAAATAGTAAAATAAGTTCATAATCTGTTAATAAATTTTTTCAGGATTGGATGTAGAAAAACTATTAGACAAGATTTTTATACAAAAAGCTACCAATAAAAAAGGAAAGGTAGATCCCAATGATATTGATCTTGATGAATTTGAACGTGCTATGGGATGGAAGAAAAAACATAAAAAAACAAAAATAGATAAAGCTGTTAAAATGATGGCAAGTGAAGTATCTTCAGTTGATAAAGTCCTTTCGAAAGCTATTCTGAAACCCAACTTTGAGCGATTAAAAAGGGCACCAGCATTTGATTTGAGTGATAAAAAGAGGAAAGAAATAAGAAAGAAGAGGCGAGACAAGACAAAAGGTAAGAATTGGTACAATCTTCCTGCAACAGAGATGACAGAAGAAATCAAGCACGATCTTGAGGTTGTACAAATGAGGTCGGCATTAGATCCAAAACACTTCTATAAGAAGAATGATATGAAGGTGTTACCAAAATACTTCCATATTGGTAAAGTTGTGGATACACCATTGGATTATTACAATGGACGCTTGACTAAAAAGGAACGTAAGCGTACAATTGTTGAAGAACTTATGGCTGATGCACAATTTTCGAAATATAATAAACGAAAATACAAGGAAATTATTGACGAAAAGAAGAAAACACAATACAAGGCTTATAAACATGCGAAAAAATTAAAGAGGAAAGGAAAAAATAAGTAAGTGTGATAAGTGACTTAGTTATAAGGAGAATATTGTATAAGTGTATAAAAAATTTATTAACAAAATATATATTTATCAAAACTTGAAAAATTCTTTAGCATTTTTAACGCATTCCACCTGTAATATCAATTGAAGCTCCATTAATGTAAGAGCTTTTTTTTGAAGCCAAAAATAAAATTAATTCTGCCACTTCAGTTGGCTTTCCCATCCTCTTTAAAGGAATTCTATCAACAAACATTTTCTTGACTTTATCAGGAACAGCACTTGTCATTGGAGTCTCTATGAAGCCAGGAAGTACTGCATTCACTCTAATTCCAAATCTAAAAGAAAATTTCATATAAATTTATAATTTTAAAGATATTAAACAAAGCACTACAAAGACATCTTACTCTCCAAATTCCATGGCTGCTGTTTTAGTCAAAGCCTCAACACCTGCTTTAGATGCAGCATAGTTGCTTTGCCCAATATTTCCCGTTTTTCCAATTATAGAAGCTACATTTATAATTGAACCCCCTTCTGCAATTCCAGAATTTATCATTGCCTTGGCCGCGTATTGTGTTATAAGGAATGTTCCTTTCAAGTTGACACTCAAAACGTCGTCAAAATCTTGTTCACTTAATGTTAAGAGAAAATTATCTTTAGTGATTCCAGCAGAATTGACCACAATTGTTGGGGAGACTAAAAAATGTTTCTTTGCACTGATAAATGCATTTTCTACACTCTCTGCGTTCTTCACATCAATTTCAACAGCAAAGTGTTCGGATCCTAAATGATAATTGATTAAAAAACAATAAAAATAATAAATGATAAGATAAAAAAATAATAAAAATTTCAGTCTAGTTTGATAATAAAATCTGATACAATAATTAAAAAGCAGCTTAAATCTATTACTTATAATTTTTTTAAATATAGAAAAAATCTTTTAGCTTCTCTATAGTCCGATAATAACACCCTTAATTTTCCTAATAAAACTCTAAAAATTATTCCATTGCATACTTATCTCCTCCTGCGGCGATAAAAAATACGAGGAGCGCAAACTCCCCCCCGTTCGGCGAGCGTGCCGAAAATCTGACTTACGCAAGCGAGGCTCAAAATCCCCAGAGCGCTCGGTTCGCAGGAGTAGGGGTCCCGGGGAGGGGGGTAGGAAGGAGCACGCGGCGTCCGGGGCGCAGTAGGGCTGAAGTTACCTTGGAGCGTGGCGGCCGTGTCCTCGGCGGCCTTGACATTTTGATCCGCGGCGATGACCTTGGCTCCTTCCCTCGCGAGCAGGCTGCAGACCGCCCTCCCGATGCCGCTACCCGCGCCTGCGAACAGCGAAGCCACCCCCCCTCCGCGGTATAAATACGTCAATCCCTCTCTCTCTCTCACTCTCGCCCCCCGCGCACATGTGCACAAGCGGCGTTTTTTTTACGGCCAGTATACCTGTGACGATGCCGATCTTCCCGGCTAGCAGCCCCGTCGTCGTCATGATGATGATGATGATGTCGTAGTCTCCTCGTCTAAACTGAGTCTGCCGCTGCCTGGGAGCGCTTCGATCGCTCGCTGCTTACTGAGCGTATAATTCGCCGGGGCTCGGGAGCCGGTGCTAAGGCGGTCTCTGTGACGCGCGCCGGATTTTTCTGCCGGCTAGCTGATGCCTTCTTCTTTTCAGCGAGATTCCAAAATCGATTGCAGCCGAGAGCTGGATCGGGACTGAAGTGCGAAATTTTATCATGCGGGCTTATCGGAAACTATAAATAGCTGCGTCATCGTTCACGCTGTTACGTTGCTTTCTTTGCGGTAACTTCTGGGATCCAGTGTACTGGACTCGATCAGTTTACCTTTTCTGTTATCTTGGGAGATTTTGAATATGTTTCGAAAAGCGTTTCAACTGAAACTAATACTAATAAATAATAGATTAGAAAGGCCGGTTTCAGTTAATCAAATGAAACCCAAATAAATATTATAAAATCATTTATTTTAAAATTCTTCAAATTTATTCCTGATGCTCATTTTCCATAATAATATTTACATAACGAGCAGGACAACGGAATTAGCTGTTAAAAATTTTTTACAATACAATTTAGTTATTAGCATTTTCAAAACGTTGACAGTGACTAAGTCCAACTCTTTTCGGTACATATATGGTATATTCAGATTGAGAAACGGAAGTCTGATCATGTCGATTGTTTCTACTTAAACGAGCCCACGTTACTATCTGATTTTTGCACAAGTTGATTATCGAGCCGTTTATAACTTCAGCGGAGGCAGAAGGGCTGCGGAGGCAGATTGTTTATTATTACCTTCACCGGCCGTTGAGTTCAATAACAAAAAAAATTAAGAAAATGCGCTCCCGTGACGTCACGCAGTTTCACCTACGCTGCGACGTCTTTGGATATTAATTCTTAAATAAATTGTGTCAACAACATTTAGTTTCGAAGAAAAACTGATATAACTAAAAGATTTACGTCACACGCGATGTAGGCTGAACAAATGGAGGCAAAAAAGACATTGTTTTTATTAACGTAACGTTAGACTTTTTATATTAGTACTTGTTTATACAAAATATTTATAATACGTAATAAAATCGATTTTTTTATGAGGTATGCAGGGGCTTCTTTATGTTAATTGCATATAAAAAATAATTTATGAATTTAAAAATTAAAAGTTAATTGGGTAGTTTTTATGTACAGTAATTTCATTTTTAACTTTGAAATTAAGCTACTAATTTATTATTCAAACAGTAGAATATTAAATGAATTATATTTCTAATTAAATGTATTTAAAACTACCATAAACATTTTTTATTTTGTTACTTCCAAAATATTTCAAAATTTTTCCCCAAAATCTAAATTAACTCTCTTGTCTGACTGTACTCGAGGCACATCTACTTACACATAAAAATAAGTAAAAAACATAAGTAAAATTGAATGCCTTAAATAAATAAAAACCGAAAACATTATATATAAATAGCAGTATACCGTATACATAAATACAAAACAAACATTCGCCGCTTTTCAAAAGCACGCATATCCGACCCGCGCAAGAAAACGCAAAAGCCCTTCAAAGCCAGCCTCGGCAATTGTCATGTAAACGGCGAATCCCGGCCGGGTTGCGTGAATATTCAGTCAGCAGCGGCGGCAGCGGCGGCGGCGGCCGGCGACCGATAATTCCGCACGCAGCTCGTACGCGCGCTGCACAACTACTCGGCTCTCGTGACGCAATAACGCCCCTCCCGCGCGAATAAATCGCCCGCCGAAAAAACGCACACGTATCGATCATTTCGAATTAGCGCCCGCGGCGCGTGCAGCCCCCCCGATCAAAGAAGCGAGCCTTCGCCCGAAAATGGTCACGATCCGCCAGCGACTGGATTATATTTTGCGTAATTTTAAAACGGCCCACGAGGCTCGCGAGGAGCTCCTTTAAAAAGCTTGAAAAAAAAAATTCGCAAAACCGAGATAGTTCCAAAAATAGCCTATTAATCCGAATTGCCGGCATCGAGCAGGCAGCAGCAGCCAGTCTGAAAAAAGCCTCCCCAAAGGCGGCCCGCCGGCTCGATACTCCGCGCGTAAGGGATGGTCCAGTCGCAACCCTGGCCGGCCTTCATCCCCTCTCCCCCCTCTCTCGCGCAATTAGGATCCATCGACTCCGAGCTCTCTCGGGGTGTCGGTGCTTGGCTGCGTCGTCCCGGGCAACGGGGGTCGCGATGTATCATCTGTGCTCTCTCTCTCTCTCTCTCTCTCTCTCTCCCTCGCGCTCGGGCGCGCATGACGTCAGAAGAGTCCCGGCCGTGTGCGTACGCTCGTCGCAGCTGACGTCAGAGCCGAGGGAGAAGGGGAGAGTGCAGCGGAAGTGCGCGCACAGCAGCTGCTCGCGAAGAGCCGGCCGGGCGAAGCCGCGAGCTCCCGCTGAATTGCGGCTATATTTATATGTCGAGGCCTGGGATGCTGCGCTCCTATCCGAGATCCCCAACTTTTGCCTTTTCGTTAACAATCTTTTAAGGGGGTTCGGAGCAGAGGACCGGCTTTTCAGATGACTTTGTGCGGGGATGACTTTGTGCATTGTTCCAGCGGACGAGGTATAGACAGCCGGCAAGGCTTGATATAGAAATGAATTTATCTTGATTTGGTATTGTTGAGAACGGTCAATATGTAAGTTGGCTATTGTAGCTGCAGGAGTCGAGCTGGAAGGTGGACGAGAGCTTGGGTTTCAAATTTGCCGCCGAATTACATGTAACTACGCTGATCGATTTGTATTCGTTTTTCGTAACTTTTTCTACTGTCAAGGTCTGCTTTGAAAAGTATTGAATTTTTACTATTCAATGGAAAATAGAAACAGCGTTTATGAAGGTTTTAATTTCCATTGAAACGTTATAGAATCTTTGGGAAGAAGTTTGCGAATTTAGAAGATTGAGAAACCACCTGTTTCTAGCATAAATATTTATTAATCTTGCAATTTTCATACAATGAAGTGGAAACAAAAATTAAAAAAGCTTTCGTATCTTATCAAATAGAAAACGTTAAAAAAGCTGGTTTTAAAAACAAAAGTTTCTCGATAACTTTATGCTCACATTTTAAAAAATTTTGGAAAATTAATTAATGTTCGTGCTACAATAAATAACAAAATGTTTTAAAACACTTTTAAGCAAGACTTATCTATTGATTTTTTGTAAAAGCTTTTAACGAGATACTAATTTACAATCGTTATATTTACGTCTGAAGTATTCATTAAATATTAAGTAAAAATTTAAAAAAAAATAGATTATTTTTAATAAACAATAATTTTGTAGTCAGTAAATCTACAAGTAGTATCAGCAACTGTCCATCAGGTTTCATTATACGTAAAGACAGGTGAATAAGTAGTTATAGAAACGATAGGCAAGACATTCGTACAAAAAGACAAGTCTTGAATGATTTATATTATATTTAAAATGTTCATTTGCGACTAAATAAAGAAATATTCTTATGCAGAAAAGCAGTCGAGCAAAGTTAAACCCTAAACCCGAAGAATCCTCAAAAGAGCCCAACACCTGCAAGGAGCAACAAAGGAACATCGGGTCTGACTAGTGCAGTGCATGCCTCAGTGCGGACCACACACAGCTCGGTGGGAAGAGAGTAAGTAAGTGCATAATCGGTCGTAGGAGAGCAAAGCCGAAGTAAAAAGCAGATCAGCAGAGGGCATCGGAAAGAAAAAAGCAGGCTTCTTGAAAGGATCTCGTGGCTCCCTAACCTCAAAGCTAAGCGGCCGCGGCCTTGCTCGTGTGTGCGTGTGCGCGCGCGCGCGCGTGGCGGTGCGTACTACTACGACACAACCTGCGGCGGCGGCAACGACGGCGACCTTGCTCTTCACGGCGCGTGTGCGCGGTGGTGGAGGCGACGGATAGTATAGCAGTCGGCGCTCTCGACGACGACCGCTCAGTCGACGAGGAGTAGCAGCGCTGAAGAGAGCAGAGCACTAGCCAGTTCCGTGCGCGCCTCTTTTTGTATACTCCGTGCACCTCCGCGAGGGAGCGAGCGAGACCGAAAGAGAGAAGGAGAGAGCAGCGCCGTGCCTGCCGATGTAAGTGCGCGTGTACGTGTGTGCGACTCCGACTCGATCCGCGTCTCCGCCGCCGTCCTCTGCTCCTTTTTCTTTCTCGCCGCGCGACACGCAGCATAGATACACCGAGGGAGAGAAGCAGAGTGGGTCCTAACCACACGAGCAGTGCGACCTTCGGCATGCCGCGCAGGATTTCGTCGGTAGCAGCAGCCTTGTCCTCTTCCTCCGCCAGCAGCAGCAGCAGCTCCGCCGCCGCCTCCTCGAGCTCCCAGCAGGCCTCCGCCGGGGCAGCGCTCGATTCCTGCCAGCGGCGCCAGCAGACCGTCGTGCTGCTCGCCGGAGCGAGGTGGAGAGCCGCCGCAGCCGAGATCAGGAGGAGCTGAGCACGCCCGAGCTTCGTCGTCGGGCCTGCTGCCACCGCGATCGACAACAACAACGGCAAAAACTCGCCGTCCAAGACCAACGTCGAGCACAGGCAACAGCTTGAGGACAAAGCCTCCGCTGGAAGAGACGTGCACCAGGATGCTGCGCTCGTTAGTCCCGCGACAATGGCCGTGATCGGCGAATCCAGGTGGGCAACCATTCATTCGAGTGCTAATTTTTAGTCAACCAGTGGCTCTTTCTCCTTTTTTTACACTCTGCTGCTCTTAGTAGATACATGTAATTGTCTTAAAGCTGCTTGTATTAATATTTTGTGTTAGTATAATCTGGACAATAATGTTTTCAAAATGATTAAGGCTTTAAAAGTCTGCTATCTAATTGTTAAAAAATGTACTCTTGATATCTTTTTAAATTAAAAAATTGTTAATCATTTATTAAAAAAATTTATATAGTTGAAAATTTTAAATTATACTTCTCTTCAAGAAAAAAGTACTTGAAAGCTATTCTAAAACATGATTATTAATATATTCTTTAATTTAAGCCTTATGAATTCTATGGAATTATTATAGAAAAAACTATTTAAAATTGGATTTAATTAAAAAGTAAATAACAAGTTTTTTAATCATTTGTTTATAAAAAATTGAAATATAATTCTCTTTTTGCAATAAATAATTTAAAATTTATTAAATTAATATGAAAACTGAGACAATAAATATTGAAACAAGTTAGGAAGGTATACATTTATAAGTATAGGATAATTGACCTTGTGAGCCAATATTTTTATTATTTGACATTCGTATAGTATACTATTTGAAGGATGACAATGGTTTTTAATTTTAAGTCCAAACTGTTTAGCTTATGAAAAATGTGTTGTACAATTTAAAGGATTTTAGATAGTAACAAATATTTATAAATTATTTATTTTTTAGGGTGAATACTTGCAATTAGTAATTTTACCAAAAAGAATATTTTTATATTCTAGTTTTATTTTTAATTTAAAATGAATTCATTGAATTTTGGAAATGTAAGAAAAGTATAAAAATTTAAAAAATTATTGTTGTTTGGTATTTACTTATAATTTTTAGTTGTTCAATTTATTATTGAAAAATAAATATTTTTTTAATGATCTAAAAATAAATAAAGAATAATATAACCTAAAAATTCTTATTTGTTTTTGTAATTTTTAAGTAATTACTCATAGAAATTTTATTATAAGATTTTTTAAATTAACATTACTTTATTTGGAATGTAGGTATTACCCACTTATCCCAACGAAAGAAATTAGTGAACATTCACCTCGTCGTTATAAAGGAAGAACAGATTCACCTTCTGGAAGAAGATACAGACGAAGAAGGGTTCGTATGACCCTTGAAACAAATATGTGTACCCGAGGAACAGATCAGGCTGACCTCAGCGATTCCGAGGATGCCTATGCAGATACAACAGATCCATTAAGGTAATTTTTTAATGAAAATTTTTAGGTTCTCAATATTATTTACTACAGTACAATATTTCTTTACAAATTATTAAATATTTCTAAATTATTTTTTCAGTACTATTTATTTTTATTACAAAAATTTCTCAATGGGATTATGTATAATAATTATTTTTTTACAGGTACGAGCTGCTTAACATTCAAAGCGTGATCCACGTAACGCGTCAAAATATCGATGCGCTGAACAACCGCTTCGCTGGCTTTCAAGACCCACCCTCGATCTACTTAACAGAGTATCATGAGCTCACATCCAAGCTGCATGAGCTCAAAACGAAGGAGCAGAAGCTAAATGAATTGCTCAACCTAATGGTGGAGGGTTCATCAAACGCCAACAATGATATTTCGACCTCGGAATCGCAATCGAGTTTTAGCAGCGGTGGCGGTGGTGGAGGAGGCAGTGGTGGTGGCGGTGGCAGCAAGTATCAACGAGGCAGTCCCCATACGCCCTTGAAATCTTTGCTGCGCGCTCACCTGCCAAACCAACAGCGCACGAGTGTGCAGGTGCGCGAGGGCTTGTCGCTGAGAGATGCCCTGGCCAAAGCCATGAAGCTGCGCAATCTCACCACAGAGATGTGTGTCGTGTACATAATAGCATCGGATGACACTAAATATCCTATTCCCTGGGATACGGACATCTCGTCTCTCGAGTGCGATGAAATCTCGGTTGAGATTCTCGACAAGTTTCCCATCACGACGTCAATGTCGCACAGTTTCGTGCGCAAAACCTTCTTCTCACTAGCCTTCTGCGAGTGCTGTCACAAACTGCTCTTCCAGGGCTTCTACTGCCGCACGTGCAACTACCGTTTCCACCCGCGCTGTGCTAGTGGTGTGCCCGCACTTTGTATCCAGGTACGTATGCAGAACGCATACTATCAGGCCCTTCTGGCTCACAATCCTGAGACGAGCGCAGGGATACTGCAGCTACCATCGGGTTATGGCTTGAGCAGAGGTATGTCGCCTTCGCTAGCGACTTCAACAAGGGCAGCGAGGCATCCGAGAACGTTGGGCCAGCAAGACCGATCGAGTTCAGCACCAAACGTATGTTTCAATACGGTGAAGCCAGGCGGAGGAACTGAAGCTGTAAATTTAGATGACCTTGCAAGATCACAGAGTTTAGGCAGACCTGCAGGCACGACGCAGTCGCCCGTTTCTCCGGGCAGTAGTCCTACAAAGCACAGCCAGTCCACTCAGGCTAGTCCGACGAATACGCTTCGACCGAAGCGGCCAAGGGCGAGATCGGCCGACGAGAGCTCAAAAAATCTGCTGGGGCCTAGGGAGTCCATCGAAGATTGGGAGATTCCCGCTAACGAGATACTCGTAGGCCAAAGGATCGGCTCGGGATCTTTTGGAACTGTGTACAAAGCCCACTGGCACGGACCCGTCGCCGTGAAGACATTGAATGTCAAGATACCTACGTCAGCTCAGCTGCATGCCTTTAAAAATGAGGTGGCTGTATTGCGCAAGTCGCGTCACGTAAATATTTTGCTTTTCATGGGCTGTATGAGAGATCCTCGGCTGGCGATTGTTACCCAGTGGTGCGAAGGTTCATCCTTGTACAAGCATCTACATGTGTTCGAGTCAAAGTTTCAGTTGTTAACTCTGATCGAAATCGGCAGACAAACAGCTCAGGGTATGGATTACCTGCACGCAAAGAATATCATACACAGGGACTTAAAGAGTAACAATATTTTTTTGCACGATGATCTGACGGTGAAAATAGGAGATTTCGGCCTGGCCACGGCTAAAACAAGATGGTCAGGATCGCAACAATTTCATCAGCCAACGGGCTCAATTCTGTGGATGGCACCAGAAGTTATTAGAATGCAAGAGGAGAATCCCTATAGCTTCCAGTCCGATGTGTACGCATTCGGGGTCGTGTTATTTGAGCTGCTCGCTGGCCAGCTGCCCTACTCCCATGTAAATAACAAGGATCAGATTCTGTTCATGGTGGGCAGAGGGTACCTTCGCCCGGATCTGAACAAACTGCGATCGGACACCCCGAAAGTCCTGAGGAGACTCACGGAGGACTGCATCAAATTCTCCAGAGACGACAGACCGGTATTCCGAGAGATTCTGGCCAGTCTCGAAAGTTTGCTCAGGGGATTACCTAAAATTACGAGATCGACTTCCGAGCCGAATCTCAATCGGACACAGCTGCAAAGCGATGATTTTCTGTATACATGCGCCTCGCCCAAAACGCCAGTCAACTTTCAATTTGGAGCTTTCCCGTTTTATCCGAGTGGAGGGAACATTTGAAGTTTGGAGAAAAGACGATTCACGATAGACAAGATAAACATAACGACGACGCTGTCCTACAACCACTACTTGATTGAGAGCAATCTGTACGATATATTTCTAGCGATGCGCAGAAGAAAGAGCGATAGTTGTTGCGGAAGAGTGGCATAGACATGTCGTCGACTCTTTTTCTTTTATTAATGTAAAGTATATATTAGAGGAGAGACAGTCACATGGAAATACTTCCTACGAATAAAAGAGGCGAAGTAACGACGTTGTTCATGAGACTCGTTAGTCGAGCAATGAGCCCAAGTAATGGAGCGGTGATTACTTATTAAATTTTTGCATTTCGTGCGTTAATCTATTAGTTAGGAGAGTTTCAGCGGACTACGGAATTCATTTAAAAAATTATTGTGTTTTCCGAATTATAAAGAATCATGTAAAATACTGTTGAAGGTTATTAGTCATTACGAATACTAAAATGTATGTTTATTTGAACCTAATATCAACTTCATGTAAAAAAAAATTTTTTGAGATACTAAATGTGTATTAGTTTCAAATAAATGTACGTTCAATGCTAAAATAATTGATTAACATGCTAAGCTTATTTCCATATATTAATTGATTCTTTACAATTTCGATAATTAAGATTTTTTAATTGAATTCTGCATATAATTTTTGTAATTTATGAAATGTAGAAGATGCTATTATATTAATAAGCAAATAATGATACTAATTCAATTGAAAATTTGTTTTTGAAAGTAATCACTGTCATATTCTAAACTGAATGGAAAAAATATATTTGATGAAGTCATTTACAATTGTTAATGGTTTGGAGCAAATAAAAAAAACTGCTCGATTGCAAGCCTTGATAACTGCGATTGTTCATGTACATATATGTATACATAATTGTCTATGTGTACACACACTTCCATTCACTTTCACGCATACACAAACATCGACGAGTAACAAATTACATGATGTGGTATTCTACATTTTTTTAGGATAAGATATCGATTGCTTTATTAAAAAGTATCACGATTTTAAATGTGAAATGTAATTACGAAAAAAGTGATGATTAATTTAGTGTTTGTTTGATCTATTTATTAAAACGGCTCTATTGGGTCACGAAGTCACATGTATAAAGCACGAGTTACTGTTATTTTTTTTCTCGATTACTAAAATTCTTCATTGTTTGAAGCGAGTTCCTTTTGACTCGTTAAAAAAACTGCACGCGCCCACTTTTCCTCTACGTGCAATACACTCTAAGAAATCATTAATTAAGTGTAATTTTGAAAAAACTATCAAGAAAATTTAAGAAAATTGAAGACATTCCTAATTAAGGAGCATAATTGAACCTTAAACATCTATTAACCAAAAATATTAAATTTCCAGAAAAAAAATTCAAGCCATGAATGACAATTCGTGCGTGCAAACACTTTGTAACACATTTAATACAGAAAAACATCAACACACATTAAGATAAAGAAAAAAAAACTATAATATGAGACATATGTGAGCATAGTGATCCGTTCATTTTTTCGCGACATCCTTATAAAGGATGTAAAACTAAGAATAATTTTATTAGAAGTATATAAGAGAAAAGACGGCATTTAAAGTCGCGGCGGATCGACGAGTTATCGTCCGTGGAAACATTGTAATTCCTAAGGGATGGTCGATGATGAGACTTTTGTACCTTACGAACCTTCTTTCTTGGTTCTCGTCTCGAGTATTATAGAAAAAAGCTCTTACCTACAATTAAGTGCGAACGCGCGTCCCTCGGAGGCGATTTACGACTGCGCGACGGTGCGATATACATTAATTTTTTCCTTTTCTGTTCTTTTTTTTTTTTTGTTTTATAGCCGAGAGTAAAGACACGATATACATAAAAGATGTTCGCGAGAAGTACTTTGCAAAGTCCTGCGTTACTGTTGCCAATTGTGTTTCTATAAAGTGTGTCTACGTACGAAGAATTTTGCTGTTTTCTTTTTTGTTCGTTTTGCATAGAGTTTTTTGTGAAGCGTGTGCATTTGTCAGTTTTACTCATGCGTTAAATTTACAAACCTACACACTTGCCTCAATATTTCGCCGTTTTGTTCATTAAAATTATTTATTCAATACGCCAAAATTCAATTTCTCGACAATTCGCATCGAAAACAACTCTTGTAACGTAAAATTGAATTTTCAATTATGAACTGTATATACGTATATATAGGAATAGCCTGTCTTCAATGACGTACGGGAGTTGCAATCGTTATAAGTTTTGAAAAAGTAACTTTTTCGCCAAATCTCGCACGACTGCATCATCTGTATACATATAAAAATATACTTGTGTGATTTGCCCCTCGTATACCTGTTGAAATCGAGAACGCGCGCGGGAAAGCGCTAAAAAAGAGAAAATCAATCGATGCTCGCGCCGACGTAAATTGCCGCTGCGTGTTAATTTTTGGTGAGCGTCTGCGTATTTGTGCGAAAGGGTGAGAATGGGGTGAAATTTAAAAGCGAAATATTGATTGTAATCTATAGGCGGGCGCCGTTAGTAACAATGCTGAAAAGAAATTGTAAAGATATTGTTAAAAAGTTGAAGAATCTCGGTAAAAATTGTATTTAGGGAGGGTTCATCGTACAAGCAGTTTTCTGCTCGTTTTATTTTTTGAGTGCGCGAGAGAATGAGCAAGAGAGTGTGTGAGAGAGCAAAGTGGAAAGAAAGAAAAAGAGTGAAAGGATCGAGGCACACGCGCATTTCACTTCGCGGATACTTAATTCAATTAATAGCAACGAAAGATCGATCAATCAATCATTATTGTAACCAATAAAAAGGGAAATAAAATTTACTCTTATCTTCGCGTACACATTGTTTGTCATTTTTATCCTTGTATTGATATATTTTTTAATGATGATTTTGTTCAACTGGAAACACATATTTATGACCTGTATTTATATTTATCTCTAAAGAAAGGGAAAGCTAATTTGATACATTTACATTACCTTGTTTTATTATTTAAGCTTTAAATTTGATTTGTTGATGAAAATTGATAAATTTTGTAAAATGTTTCCTTATATTTCATAATTTCCTATTAATTTATTTATTTTTGCGACTTTTTATGAAAATGTTGTCTTTAATGTATTATACTTATCTGTTATTTATTATATTAATTTAGTAGAAATTTCTTGTTCGAAAATAAGGCTTCACCTCGAGAGAAAATTCAGAGAAAATTCTGTAAGAAAATAATATACATATAAAAGTTGTTATAGTTCATCCTTTTAATATTATCAATTACTTTTTTTTAACATTATTCATAAAATTTTATATCAAACGTAGAGAAAGTATTTATTTTTTAAAAAAACATTATTTTGTAAGTCAACGATAAAAGTTCATTGAACATATGAGATTTTCCAAACAGAAAAAAAACAGAAAGACTTCCATCAATAATGCGAAGTAGGATTTTACTTTCCATTTAACAGATCAAGTCTTGACGTCTCTGCAATAATAAAATATTTCCTCTCCTCCTTGGTACGTTCACACGTCCAGGTTTGCAGGATGGATTATCGATATCTTCGAAATTAGACTTTTCATACATACGTAAGGAGGTACATGCTAATCTTTTATTTATTCTTGGTGGCTCTCGTCTCATTCCATTTTCAATTACCCGCGGGGTTTAATTTACCAATGGACGGTTATTGCCTTTTGTTCGCTTATTCATAAATTAAATTGTCTCGTGGGTAATTAAATTACTTGCTCTCAATGCTTATCTGATTGATATGCTCGTGAATAATGGTAGGTATAATCGGTCATTTTTCAAGTTGTTTTTACTTTAATGTAATTTGTTTATACTATACTTTTTATGCATAAATAATTCATTATGAAATCAATTAGTTTAAAGCAGTTTTGTATCGAGAAATTAATTGCAGATAATGCCAATCAAATCACATCAGCAGAGCAACTCTTTTATATTTAATAAACTCGCTAATCGTAAGCACATTTTAGAGAATGGAAGATAAATTGCACTGAATTTTTGAATCCGAGAACAGTTTATTTGATTATCTACGATCGAAGGATCCGAATGATAGGCAGGAAAAAACGTCGAGAGATAATAGAAATGGAAAATAGGAAAAAATCATTTCACTTCTCTCTAATTCTTCATCACTCTGAAATACCAATTATCTTCACGTTTTCAATTCAACTTCAAAGTCGTGCAGTTTCTACAAGTTCAGCTCTTACTAAAACAAAGAGTCAATTGTAATTTAATCTTTTAACAATTTTTAAATTAATAAATATAATAATAAATTAATTTTATAATTTTAAAAATAGTTAACATCTCACTAAATAAATGGCAATTATATAAGATTCTTAAAATTAACAAGTTATTTAGATAGTTTTAAAAGAGTAAATAAGAAGTGTCACTACTTGTAAAAGGGTAACAAAGTGTAATACATATGTCAGCAGCAGATAAAGCTTTACTCCAGAGGGATCTGCCTTTGTGTAATTCTTTAAGCTCACTTAAACTTCGTAGGGTTTCTTTAATACACCACCATCTTATATGTATTTGCTTTCTATTGTGTAATTGCAGACGCTTGAAGTTCAAATAGACTTTTGCTTTTGTAGCTCTGGTAACGCGAGGAAATGAATTTTGTTTCAAAACCTTTTCCTCCCGCTATACAATAAGTTCCTCAATTTCAGCTACTATTCAAGATAAAGATTGAAACCAAAAATGCACGAAAATAAAAACAAATAATTTAATTTGGATGGTCCAGTGTTTAATTGTCAATGTTAAAAATTCGGCAAGCAAACGTATAACATAAAAGACTATGATTAAATCGATATAAGTTGTAAAATATTGTGGCAAGTAGTTTAAATTGCACCGGGTGTTGTATGCGCATAAAAGCATTTTTTTTAAGCTGACATCAAATAAATCACGGTTTTGCCAATATTGCCGTTTTTACGTCCGGCGTTCAAGGCTTACGAAAATGGGTCATGGTATATAAACAATTACGTTGTCTTTCGTATGAGGCTTTTAAATTAGGAAAAAGTGATATCTAATTTGAAGAATTCATGAGAAAAGCCTTTTTAATGTTGCAATTTAAGAGAAAAATGAAAAAAATTAGAATAAAATATTTTGATATTATATACTATAATTTCTTGATTGCAGTTTAAAACTATGACAAAATCTTCCGAGCTAATAATAAAACTAAAATAATCGTCGACCTCGTCATCCGAAAAATTTCAATAACCCCTTTCCGTTTTCCACCTCTCGGCCGCTTCATAAATAAAAATTAATTCGATCGCCCAAATTACACTTGCCGAGCAAAAAGCGAAAGCGGGGAGAATAGAATTCCGAGCGCGTCGGCGTCTTCCCCAATAGTCCTATCTCATTCCCGGCGCATCATAAAAGTCGACGACCGGGCCCGGCGTCGTTTCTCATGCGGTTTTTTCCGTGCTGTCGCGCGCGTGTCCCGAATTCGTCCTTTTTTTTCTCTCTCTCCTCCTTATATTACGCTCTCGAGGACGCGCCGAGTGCCCTCAGGACCGTCGTATACTGATCGTTTGCAGACGAACGGGAGAGACCTGAATTGCAAAGGGGGATCTTCGAGTGCCGGAAGAGTTACGTGCGGAGTTTGAGCTTTTATTCGGTTATTAGGGGGAGGAAAGGGGTTGATCGATTGCGGGGTTCTAGAGGGATCGAGAGGTGTCGATCGGTGTGATTTCGCCGTGTTTGGATTATTTTTCGGGGATTGGTTTTAACGTAAATTTCATTTTTTTTTTTTGGGTCAAAGAAAAATATTTGAAAAACATTATATAGAAAATATTTCTGGAAAGAGCTTTTCATACTATTTTCAAAAGAAATCAATGGTCTAAATTCCAGAAAAATTATATCTTCCCTTCAATCCTTATTATATTTACATCGCTCGTCATTTCTACAAGTATTTTATGCAGAATCTATGTTTCCAACACGGCGCGAGAAAGAGAATTTAATCCCGGCGTCTGCGAACCAGAGAAAATCTCTCCTACGAGAGCATAACAGAAATCAATTTCCGTATTACTCCGACCACAATCGTTTCTCTATTCGATTCAGCACACGTGTAACGCTCTCCCTCCGACTTGCCGAGCCGAAAATGTTTTCCATCTCGGAGCTCCGCTTATAAAATCAGTCGGAGGGGGAGACAAGTCCGCGATCTAATTTCGATAAAAAGTCACTTATTCACGCGAGGGACTTTCCGATTAAGAGTCACGTGACCGGTTTCATGCGGACTTTTGCGGCTTCGGTTCTGTTGTGTAAAAACTGCGACTTATTATTTCGTAAGAGAGGGATCCCCGATGTGTTCGAGTATCAATGTATTCACGAGCCGCAACGAATGCTTTTGCACGCCCTGACAGAACACGTGTTACGCGTTCTATTTATTTTTTTTTATTAGAGCTTACTCGAAAGTAAAGTAATAAATATGCAGATCCAAGTGCTTTTAGATGAAAAAATTAGTTTTTTATAAACTTTTTTTATTAATTGACTTTAAAACGAAAACTTTCCATTCGATTAATCAAACGTTTTATTTCTCGGGGCAGCTTATCAATTAATCCATTTTTCCACTGTAATTAAAGCCAGCAACATAATTGAAACCCGCTCGGGAAACATCGAGCAGTATCCCCTTAAAATCAAAACTCAATCTATCGATCAGCTCGTATCCAGCCGTCGCGGCGGCGGCGGCGGCGACCGCGACACAATATCGAGAAGCTTCCGTCTAAACCCCCGGCCTCCCGGTAAGTCCCTTTTGCCCTCGACTCGCGATTGCGCGCGTGTGTTCGCGGAGTGTGTACATACCGCGCCGGGATTATATTATTATGGCTCCGCGTAATTTAATTAAAAAGCCTCGTGTACTTGAGGCGACTTTGCGGCCGGGTGATAACATTGGCACTGAGAGTGCTCGCGCACTTGCTTGCTTTTGTCCCGCGAGCGCGGCGAGCTTTTTTTTCGAGGGGGAGAGAGAGTCGGCAAGTGGAGCACTCGCCGGGTTTTCGGAGGAATTTTTGCCACGGAGATGGTGGCCGATTAACTTGCACGAGCTTGGAGATTTTGAATTTGGGTTGAAAAATTCGCTTGTACAGGTTGCGATTAAAATTAATGTTCTTTTATCAGACGTTGGTGTGGGGGTCCAGAGAGCTTCGGTTTTCGCGTTAAAATTTAAAATTTAATTTTAATCTTGGACTATTTTTCAAATATATATTATAAAAATTATTAAATTTTCAAAGAGCTGAATTTTTAAATTCTATCATTACTTCCATTCATTTCTGTAATAAATTTGCTGCTCAACTTCAATTATCAATCATTACTCTCCGATAATCCGGAATTATTTAGATTGGGCGATATCGAACATTACGTTCTCGGAGAGCACAAAGCGCAAGGAGGTTGCTAGGTGTAATGCCTCTGATAATAGCTGAATAGTGGTCGAATATTGAATAATGGTCGAATAATGGGTAAATAATATTGCTCAAATATTGGCTGAATAATGATTGAATAACGGCTGGATAGTGGCTTACTATCATACCTAGCAACCTCCTCGCGCTTCATGTGCTCCGGATACATACTCGAGATTTTTCGTGTTTCGTCAGATTTCGTTATGTTCGAACTCTGAGTTGAAATGAAACTTTTTCCTATACCCTAAAGCTTTTTGCTATACCCTCTCATCCATTATTGTTTCATTTGTTTTTTTTTTATCACGCGTCTTCACCAGTATCTCTCTATTTACTGTGTTAAATTGTTTTGAAACCAATCAGAACCCTATATAGATTTTGCCCGCTTGCTGTTTGATTCTCCTGCACATTTTGTATACATAGTATATATAAACACGTGTATTTCGGGACGAAATCACTCGTCCTTGTGTTCAGTAGGGTTAATTTCACTTTCTATAATACTATTTAGTACTGTTTTCCGTGTGATATTGGTTAGTAATTTACATCTGGAATGTAATAATGCTACTCCCCTATAATTTGATATTTCATTTTCAATAAAGACAACCTTCTACCGTTTCCTGCTTTAAAAATCGACAAATATAGACATTAAGAGAATATTCCTACAAAAATTGACATGAAGCGGTTAATAAAAATTTTACTTAACTACTCGTGGAACAATGTAGCACAATAATCACCAAGTTTTTGAATAACCTCGGCAATAAACTATATGAATACTGCGAGACGTGGGCGTCTTGATATTCGTTCTCTTTTCAGCCCTTTCATGTACTAATTTATGTGTGCCCAGAAATACACAGCTACATACTATCCAAGCACTTTAGTAAGAAACCAAACTGAATCCTAAAAAACGCCCCAATCAACGCTCTCGCAAAACAAAACATCCTGGTAAAGCGCATAATAAGCGAAGCTCCAAAAACAATAAATGCAGCGACGCTCCTCGCAAGCACAAAAGCTCAGGTGCGTCGGCTCCCTCCGAGCAAAGTGAAAACCGCTGAATCAGCCCGTCGCATATAAATCTCCCCATATAAAAGGCTTTGTCCTCCGGACGAGCAACAGGCCACCGGTGGCAATTATGGCGCATCCGCAGCAGGTCAGTATCAGCTGCCCCGGGCAGATTACATCGGTCAGCTCTCGCTTGGCGCTCGCTCTCGCGTTTTCGGGCTCCGGGCTTCTTTAGAGAATCGAGTCTCGTCCCGTCGTCGTCGTCGTCGTCGTCGTCGTCCCCCACCCAAGCGCACACATTTCCCTTCACTCTCGGCTCTCGGCTCTCGCTCTCCCTCACCACTGACCCAGCTTTTCGCTTAGTTTCCGCCTCTCGCTTTCTTCCCCGGCATTCCACCCGCGCCCGCCGAGTTTCGCGGATCGCACTCCTCGCGCATGCGCCCGTGTCCCGGTCGCTGGCACGCCAGCGAGGCCAGTCGATGCTGGAGGCCCGAACCAGGAGGAACCCCCGCAGCCGAACTCCCGCGCCCGATTCGCACGGGAAAACCCGCTCTGCTCTCGGGCAGTTGCCTCAGTCGCGAGTGCGTACATATATATATATATATACATACACCAGCGGTGCTTTGCTCGGCGGCGGTGCTGCTCGTTATACACCGAGCAGAGAGAGATGAAGAGTCCGTGCGAGTGATCGAGCGCGATCGAGGGCCACGTGTGTGCTGCGATTATGCAGGACGAGTCGGCGGGTCTGTGCTGACTTAACGGTGAGTAAGTGGTGGACCCGAACCGGCGGCCGCAGCTTTTATCGATCAGCCGAGGCCGCCGAGTGTAACTGACCTGCCCGAGATCTTCCGACGCCTAAATAAGCCCCCTCGAGCGACACAAAGGAAAGCCTCGATTGCTTGCTTTACCTGCTGTGTGCCCTTTTCGCGGAGGGATATCTGGTTCGTTCGCCTGGCGGAGCTTTTTCGTTGTATCGAACGGCCAGCGAGGGAAGCGGCGCGGTTATTCTTTGGGACGATTATTATTGATATAAGGGCTGCGTTTTACCGGGACTGGGCTTTACTGCGGGAGGATAAATGACGCCGTAAATATAAGGGTTCATTGCTTGCGAGCGGACGTCGGTCGGTGGAGTCATTTTACCTTTTTATTTGCCCCGGGTATCGATATTGCTAGATTGCGGATACTACCTGTTGAGGTCAGGAAGTTTTTATTTAGGTGCCGTCAGTTTTTTGCGAGTATTCATCGGATTCTGGATATTGAGAGGTGGCTGTTATTTTTTCAATAAAGTCTATCTCGCTCTTTTTTAATCGTCAGGTATTTTATAGTGTATATTAAACTCTCGCTAGGCGCATAAACCGATTGCTTTGAAATATTTTTTCACGTAGGGACACAACGGAGTGATGGGAGAAAAGTTTTGACTTCGTTTGGGTGTTAGTTGCACCCCAGTTAGCCGTTAATTTAGAATAAACAGGATTCACCGCGTACTCTCCTGCTTTAATTTGGCAAAGTTTCAATTCACTCCCTACTTGAAAAACGGACACGACACTGGTGATGACTATCTATGTAAAACGAACCTATTTCGTTACACTTTTTACGGAGTCCGGCTTTCCATTTACTCGAAAGTAAGGCTTTAAAGTCTCTTCCGGAGTGAATTTCCAATTTTTGTAGTTGAAAAACGTTGTGGGGTGAATTCTTTAATTAAAAAACTTCGGCAAGTTGATTTTTATTTAAATATTTTGATTCTTTATATAAAACTCGATTGTTCAAGTACTTTAAAGCAAAGATATGAATAAATTGTAGTATTGCTCGAATGAAGATTTTATGACAATATTTTACTTATCTAGATAATCGACAAATGAAAACCATTAAATATTGATGATTTATCTGCCATAAATCATATCGCTTTGCCGTTTCCTTTTTAATTTATATTACCGGTTATAAAAGAATAATAAATCAAGCCACAATTAATCAGTGTTTGATTTAGGGCAACACTTTAATGTAATACTCAGCATTGTTCATACATAATTCAATATTTCGCCAATATATAGTTTAACCGTAAAAACGTTTTATATCCGGGCTCGAATTAATGCTTCCCCTTCATTTTTGCTAAATAGCAAGAAGATATTCACTTTCTTGGAATATTTGCCAAGCAAAAACACATTCGTAAATCCTGCTCTCCGCGAAACTAGGATCTACGCAATGCACAGCTTTAGTTGTAATACATTGCCAGTAGTTCTTGTAAGAACTTGCTATACCTGTGTTTCTCTCGCCCATTATGGGAATATATAAATGTAAATTCGCAGAAACCAGAATGCAGTTGCTTCGCGAAAAAGAGTCCGCGCGATTGTCTGTTAGAAGAGCTCTTTCTACTAAACTTAATCGAGATTTAATTAAAATGCTTAAATAAGGTTTTTTGGACTGGATAAAAGTGGAATTCTTTTACGCTTCAATTTGAGAATAGAGAGGTTTTTTCGCTCAATACAGTTCTTTGAATTTAATTTTATTCGCAGGCAAAGATTCGGTAACATATTTATATCTTTGTTTATCCTGCAATTAATGATACATTAGTTTATTTGTTACTTTAAAAGTTTTTTTCGAGATACTATTGCAACTTTAAAGACCTCTTTTGTAACCCTAATTTTACAGTGACATTGTTGTTTATCTTTAAACAGTTATGACAAGATATTTATAGCAGCCACACACCATGTATAATCACAAGCAACTAAAAACACATACATTTCGTCCATACCAGATCTTAAAATTGAATTTGAATAATATATACTCCTCGCATGTCAAGCTAATCCCGTGATTTATACACGGAAACATCCATCCTACCGTAGATGGCTATATATTGCCAGGGAGGGCTTTAATGCCTTCGGCCTACGCTTGCCCGATCATTTCAAGAGGGAGGAGTTTAATCAATTCATTATTAAGTTTTACAAGCGACAGCATTTTAATTGATTTAGCCGGTTAACTTTTGTTAATTTAACGGCCGGATTATTTCATGCCGCGGAACTTGCGAGAATCGTAAAGGCAGACGTTAAACGGAGCTACGGGCGCATTTTAGGAGTTGTAAATTATTAAAGTACCACAATTTCACTGTAGAAGCTCAGTGACTCGACGGACAGTCCGATTATTTGATCGGAGATCGTTAATTTCGTTTATTAGGGGAGTGATGCGGGATTTTGTTGAACTAAACGGAAAGCTTTTATTATTATGCTTTCTGGGTTTTTCGCGAGAATGATTTTAACGTTTGAATGTATGCTTTTAACGTTCATTCGAGCGGAAGCGGGTATGTATACTTCTGGTAAGAAAGTCTTTTCAGCGTGAAAAGTTGTGCTTTTAAGCTAACTTAAAAAGTACAATCTTCTCGAGCCTCGTAAAATTTTCTCGATTTTCTAATATTCCAAAATAAGTGTCCAAACTACTTTGAAGCTACTTTACATTAACTTTTCCACGAAACGAGTTGGTATAGTTTAAAAAAAATCTTGAAAAGAAAAAAAGCTTCTACGTGCAAGTTCCTCCCGTTTCGCCGAAGAAAAACAACGTATAAAATACGTTTAAACAAAGCCCAGAAGCCGAAACTGGCTTCAATTTCACCTGGAAAAAAAAAGGCCGAAGAAACTCGCATGCCGCGACGGGGGCAGAGCGATACATCCGCGAGTCGGTCGCGGCTTCGGCGGAATCAGCGATATCGGAGCGGCAGCTGCTCCAGTTCGGCGCATCGACAAGTGCACACGGCGGGCTCTCCGCGCGCGTATGCTGCACCTACGTGCGCGCGTCGCGATTTGACCCAGTTCGCCGGCCGCCGACACCCCGGGGGGCATAACGCGATAGCGTCCCGCCGTCCTAAGGGAGGACTCCGCGTTTATAACCACCTGTGTAAGTGTCTGTGCGTGTGTGGGTGGATGTGGGTGTGCGCTGCTGTTGCTGCTGCTGCTGGTGCTGATTGCGAGCGATTGTTTTGCCGTCTTGCGGGCGAGGAGATACCGCCGAGGAGATGAGTCGCTTTGCTGCGAGTGACGGGGCTCCTCTTTTTCCAAGGGATGAAGGGGTGATTAAGTTGCAGGAAGGATGCGATGCTTTATGGAGGAATTCGAGAGCGGGCGGAGGGTTGGTGATCAAAATAAATTATCGACAATTACGGCTCGGGTTACTTTCTCGTTAAAGCGGAAAAAATTGCTGCCGTAATGGTTATTTTAAATTATGACTTTTCCTGTATTTAAGGGGGTAAAATGAGATTTTTAGTTTGAAAAGACTCTTCCGATGCGGTAATAGTACGCTTCCTTATTAGATTTATTCAATTATTTAAATTACATCGGAAGATTAATGATTTTTTCGCTCTTGGATTTTTCAATTTTATTTCGTTCAAGGAAAGTAACATGATGCAATTCGCGCTTTGTTACAAATAAACTTAATATTATCTTATTTCAAGTCAGAAAATCGCAGACGAAAATATAAAAGCTCTATTTCCGAAATTTATCTCGGCCGTAAAAAGTTCCAACTACTGAAAATTCAACAAAACTACAACCCATTCCATCTATTTCACCTCGCCAAAAAGCCATTTCTCTAAATCGAAAAAAGTAACAACCATTCATCTTCTCATCCAATTCCATTCCATCCGAAAACTAACTATATCCTAACCATTTCCCGCCGCGCTCGAATCCCCGTAAACAATTAATCGCGCCCTCAAAAACTTCCATAAAGCCCTCTAAACCGCAGTAACGCGACCGAAATGTAAAAAGCGCGCAGTAAAAGCCACGCATGCCCGGAATTTTTCGCGTCGCGTACGCAAAAACGAAAGCTCGCGGAAAATATAACGACGCGGTTCTATTTCGACTAGGCCTTCAAAGCGACCCTTTTGTCTAGGCTCCGGTGCTCATTTGCTATTCCTTTTTCTCGGGCTTTATTTTCGCTACTCGCAGAGAGACAAGGTCGTGGTTAGGGAACAGAGGGAAAACTCTCGCTGTTTGGGAGGTGAAGCTTTTGAAGCGAACAGGTGGGAATCAAGTTGATCGATGTTGAAAGGGCAGCTTGTGCTCCTTTTAAAGGGAATTGGAGGAGTGTTTGGTTGGATAGAGTTGAGGAAGCAGGACGACTCATTATTTAGCTGCTTGAGGAATTGGGTTAAACCTAGGTGATAGAAAATTATATAGTTCTGGCTCTTTGAATGAAATATTTTGTCACAGTTAATTAATGTGGAAATGATATAATATCAAAAA
Source organism: Ormyrus pomaceus (assembly GCA_900474385.1). NCBI lineage: Eukaryota > Metazoa > Arthropoda > Insecta > Hymenoptera > Ormyridae > Ormyrus > Ormyrus pomaceus. Next base: position 141,802 of record UCOM01000077.1, read on the forward strand.
ATTTTTTAATTAAATATCAGCGTGGTGAAAAGAAAGAAAAATTTAGATTAACTTGTACAAAGGAACTGGCGTACAAAGGGTCAGATACAAAAGCTTTACAAAGAAAAATTAGAGGTAGCTTGGAAATCGTAAAAATTCAAATTTCAGATTTTTTTAACAGTATCCACGAAAGTATACTCGTCAGAAAGAAAGAATCAACTTTTTACTTTCGAAAATTAACCCAGAAAAGTTTGAATGCCCGCTTAAAACTGGAAAGGGATTGTTTAAGCTTCGAATGATCTACACGGAAATGTTTGGCACAGATACACAAAATGATATAGATTAGTGCAGCGTATCAGAGACTCGTCTGACTTCAGCCAGAAGCTTACTACTTGTTGAATACTTGTATACAGCTAAAGTAAAGTAACTGATCTGACTCTTATCCTAAAAATAACTCGAATCTTTTTCTAACCAGATATCTGTAACCTTGCGAATGTTTAATTCTTAAAAATCTATACGTTATATAAATAAATAAATTTAGCGAAGAACGTTGAATGAAAAAAAAAGGCTTGATATAATTCGGAAATCTTATCATACCAATTACTCGTTAGAAATTTTAACTTTATAATTTTCTCACCTTTTCTCTTCAGCATATTCTCTCGGCGGAAAGAACTCCCAACTGATAACTCCATCTTAATTAACGTCTAATTTTCCCCGAGCATCGTCGAAAGCTCTAAAGCGAAAAATCGGCTGTCCTTAAAATAACAGCCCCGGCAGCGAGAAATTCAAATATAAAGGACCGACTCGAGTAGAGTAATAATCCTCTCCGGAAGCGGGGCGGTGTATACGAATATACAGTCACTGCTGATTCGCCCGTTGACGCGGGCTAATTGAATGAGAAGGATAATTAGACGACGTGGGTGCGAGTGGAAAATTCGTTTAGCAGCTTTGAGTGTGCGGCAGGCAGCTAAATACAGGGGGCGCTGCCTGCCTTCGATTGAATTACGAAAAAGCGGCGTGCGCGGCTTTGTCTTGTAAAAAACACTTTCTGAGCTTTCCTCTCGTTACGGTGATTTGATATTGAGCGAGTTGCTAATTCGATTGTTGGGGTGAATAGAGATTTTGCTTTATTTCAGTTTCGTTCGGCGTTGATTTGTCGGGAAAGAAGTTTAGTTTAGATTTAGGTAACAGATTTATTTTCTCAACCGAATTCTAACTTTGTTAATTAAAATAAATTTAGAATTTTTATTTATTCATTTATATTTAGTTACATTTATAATAACAATTCGAAACTGCAATTAAAAATATTCGTGTAAAACTTTATCGCGCACTTGATTATTTTAAATATTTAAACCTCTATAATCAAAACTGCAATAGCCATGAGTACGTCATTAAGTAATGAAAAAACGCATTAATTAAAAAGTATCCGTCATTATTTAGTGCGCCATTTACGTCAAGAACAATGTTTGTCCGCTAATTTATGTTCGGATATTCACGGCATTATAAAAACATTACCGAAAGTGCGAAACGTAGCGACTAACGGCGCTAATGGAAAAATAACGACGTTTCAAGAAAATCAATTACTCTTTCATTATCGCGCCGTCCGCTACATTTCTCGGCTGCATCCTCGCTGCTCGTCGAGCTTTCCTCTCTCTCTCTCTCTCTCTCTCTCGCGATATTGAAAAATAAATTCATAACTGTGACTCTCCGCTTGTCTCCTCGTTTTGCGCGCGACGCGCGCGTCGCTCTCTGTTTTGTCTTCCTTTTCGTTCGAGTAAACATTAGCAATATTGTGAATTTTTATTGCGCCTCGCTCGGAATGCTTGGCCAGTCAATTTTGTAAATAGAGCAATTTATTGTATTTGTTAATTTATTACGCTGGGATTAGCGATATTTATGGCTCGATAAATAGCTCTTGGCTTAATTGTGCTTGAATTAAGTAACATTGCCAATTCATGCGGAAATATAACGTTTATGAATGCTACGCATCGGAAAATTGATAACGAGAGTTCATTTTATAACGTTATTTAAATATTTTAGATATTTTTATATAAGCCATCGATTCGCTTTAAAAAATTATTGAAATTATTTTCGATATCAGATATTTTATATAGTATTAATAAAATTAAACAAATTTTGATAATAATTATTGCAAATAGTTATTAAATGAAACCATCGGCTATATGTATACTTCTTAACCTTCAAAAGAAAAATGCACAACTACAGTTAATAAAGCCTCCAACCCACAAAAAACCTGAACCACTCCAAACAAACCGCAGTGCACTAAAGATTTCACTTTCCGCTCAAGCCACTTGTTCGTATATATCTGTTATAATAAGATAAAGTAGGTAGTTTCAGCTACAAAATTTTAATTTGCACATGTAATGAATAATTTTTTAAATGAATCACTGATCAAACAAATATCAGAAAATAAATTTTAGATGATTATAATTTTTCTAAATGTCCAACTACAGCTCCCATTTTTCACTCTGTCCCGGTAAATAATACTTTACCTTAATTCACTCTTAGATCGGCGTTTCCTCGGCGCTCAATTTGCTAGAAGCTTCAAAGTATTTCATTTGTCTCCTTCAAGGAGCCCGATTTATTAGCGTCTCCACCACCCTCCGGCACTCGAATCAGCTTGTCAATCATTCCCGCGCCGCCGATTGATCGTCGCGCCTGAGAGCCGCTGCTCAATGGCCGAAATCGACCAAGAGTTTCACTTTTATTTCGGCGCGTGTAAGTATTTGCACAAAGTTTCGAGGGACGACAACACTACAAACTAATGGAGCTCTTACGGCCTTGTTTCGAGGAGCAGCGAGGCTTTGATGCGGATGAAATTAGCAGTGGAGAAAGTTGATTAGGCCTGAAATAATTTTCGATCGAGAACTGGTGTCTTTTTAGTAGTGAGTATATGTTTCCAATATTAATTTGTAATAAAAGAGAACATTGATTTGCAAGAGTATTCAAATTTAATTATCGACAAATTGATATTCTATAATTAATTGCTAGATTAATTGAAAAATGAATCTGCCGATAGAATATTAAAAAACCATAATAAAAATTGGTCTCTTATTGTAGTGCATATTAAACGGAACCTCGTTCGATATACTCGTACAGAAAAGGCATTGTGTTCTGTCATGTGATATTTATATTAATTGGAAGGCTTTTGAAACGAATGAAGAATGATTATATGTCGAGAATGAATAAAAAGTTTATTCTTTTAAAGTTCCCCTGCTCGATTAAAAAAACTTTTTAATTACATTAAAGTAAAAAAAAAAACAGTCGGCACCAATCGAATTTCTTACAATAATGTAAAAATTAAAATTAATAACTTACTTTAAGAAAAACTTCCACGTCCTTTCCCCTTCAACATTCAGCGCCCGACTTTTCGAAAAGTCAGTTAGCTCTTCCCATTTAAACCCCCATCTCAGCAAATCCCAGTAATTTTACACTTTGAAAAATCAGCTCCCTCCTCGACTTCTCATTGGAGATCGAAATGGCGGAGCTTCCTCCTGCCGGTTCTTTCTCGCTCGATCGCAGCAACGTGACGCTAAAACTCGAACGAGGAGAAATTTTTCAGCTCCGCCGTCGCCGGGGCTTTACTTTTTGTCGCTCGAACTTTTATTAGAGCTCGGCGCGCTGGGAGGTACGATTGATATCGATAATTCAATCGGCCATTTTGCAAGAGCTTATAAACTGTGCTTCGAGTCGATTTTTAAGGGTGTTTAGCATTTCGGAGGGTTTGGGGAGTTTTTGAGATTTAGGGAGAAGCTAAAATTTGAAAAGTTTTAAGGAAGAGAAACGCCTGTGTATTTGAACGATTTTATTATTATAAAAAAAAAGATTTAACTATTAATATACGAATACGTTTAAAAAAAAATTAAATTCTACAAAACGTCATATTATATTCTCCTTTCAGTTTTCTATTCAAAGTTAATACTAAAGAAATCCTACAAACGTTTAAGAATATCTCAAGTGAATCCTGATTTTCATTTTTTTTTATTATTACGCGACCTTTCCTTAAAGGACGCAAAGCAAGAACGAGAAAAGCCTTTGAGATTTTGATTTATTTAATTTACCCGGGATACTCAAGGGATTTTGCTTGATATAAAAAGTGAAAAAACACTAAGCTGTTCTCCGAGGAAATAAAAAGGGTATGGCGAATGATCAAACGGAATGGGAGAGAAATAATCAAGGAAGTCGAGATTTTTTTATGTAAAATGAACCGACCAATAAGATGAGAACTGAGCCTGATATTACTTGGTAAATTAGAAGCTAAAAAAAAAATACGCGGAGAAACTTTTTTTTAGATTTATGATAACTTGGAATATGATGGAACAAAGAAGCTTTGAATAAAATATGGGCATGTGAGATTATTATTAAAGAGAAATTGTAATAATATCCTTCATTCTGCTGCAATTTTTTGAAAAATGTCTTACTGTTATTATCCGAAACTATACGAAATAAGTTACTTAATATTCCATTTCAAAATTAATGATTAACATTACTAAAGTCCGTACACAGCAGAGATTTGATAGTACACCATTTCCGCGTAAAATCATCTCCGCTCTCAAGAATATTTTTTGCAGCATATTTTTTCATCCACTGTAAGTGCAGCAATTCCTTAGCTTATATTTCTCGAAAGATTTTTCAAACTCGTCAATATTTTACCGTCTCATTCTTCCACTTTACATTTTTATCCCCGCTCGGATCGCGACGACGAAAAAGAGGTCAGCAAAAGCGTTCGCGCGCCGTAAAAAAAAAAAAAAAAAAAAAAAAAAAAAACGTAAGCTTCGCGTGATTTGTCCCCTGTAAAGGCGCCGCGAACCGCGCCGATAAATCCTCCGCAAAGAAAAGCCGCGTCCACTCGATGTACTTGGCACTTGCGGCCGCAAAAATCTAGGCTAACCCGTCGCTTTATGTTTCTTTTTCAGAGCCAAATCCGATAATCGTCAGGCGCAGCCTTAAAGGACCTCTCTGCATATACAGGACAAAAACAAAAAGAACGAAGCATGAGCCGCGATCGAGTTGGATGAAGTCGCCGGCTGATTGAGGGAAGGTGCTCGCGAGGAAAAAACAGAGGGGGATGAAAAGCGACGAGTAAATCCTTCTTCCCGAGGAGAGCGGGAGGGACAACAAAAAAAAAAAATGGCTCGTCGCTGCCGACAGAGATGAGAGGGAGCGGCTTCGTCTTGCCCCTGACTTTTCCAGCGGCGAGGATGAGGCGAAAGCTCGAGCATTGAGCGAATATGGATTGGCTGCCCGATCCCTGGCTCCGGTAGCCAAAGCAATCGAGCAATACGCAGACATATCCCCCAGGTGGAATCATACGGACTGAGTATATATAGCTTCTTTGTCTGCCCCCCGTCGACATATCAGCAGTGCGCCAGTGCGTTATTTTTTTCGTGATAAAGAGTCGGAGAGCTTTTTTGAATATTAGTGCGGTGTCGTGCCTGTGGTGAGTAGTTGGGAATTTTCGAGGAGGAAGTGCGCCGCTACTGCTGCCCCGCAGCAGAAATGGGTTGCGGACAGAGCAAGATCGGGAACCTTTACCCTAAGAACAAGAAGAACAAGAACGGATCCAAGAGGAACGGATTTTCGATACGTGAGTGCGACGAGCTTTCTTTTAGATTATGCATGCTTCCGAAGGCTTTGAGGCGATAGGTGGCTGTAAAACTGGATCAATTCCGAAAGGATATGTCGAAAATTTTAGATATTTTGCTTTTGAATTTTCGCTCACAATATCGTGTAGTCTAGAAAAGGTTCTTGTTAAATGATTATTTTATGGTTTTACAAAGATTCTATATTAGTCAATATATGCCTCATTATCAATATCAAATTTATAATATTTATATAATAAGTGAACCAAGTTCTGTTAAAAGTATCGAATATTTTAAAAATTTTTATACTCAAATACGTAAACGTTCCAAATGGTTTCAAAAGAAAACCCTGAAGCTAGAAGTAATTATTACAGTTGAGAGATGCAAATCTGGTCACTATAGTTTAATCTCCCTTTTTAAAATAAACGTCGTTTGAGAAAATGTAATGTTTGAATGTATGACTGCAAAATATTCTAATCTATTCTAATCTGGTCATTGTTGCAAAATAATCTCTAAAGAGATTCAAAATTGCTTAATAAATAATAAAAAAAAACAGATCTCCATTAGCAAGCTCGAGTATGAATTCGAGTAACGAACGAAATGAGATTTTAGTTCGATTACAGTTTTGTATTCATTTGCATTGCAATTTTGATTTTCCGTTCTTAAATAGCTTAATTATGAAAAGCGAAGCTTCGACCTTCATTTACGTCTAATACCAATATACGAATTATATTATAAGTTTGAAAAATCAATAAAATTCTTAAAAAATCGTTGCAAAAATGAATGGATTGTTATAGTTTGTCAAATCAATTACTTTTTATTTCCGTGATTCTTTCGAAAAAGGCATCTTACTCGCGAATTGCGTGATCAAACTCGCATTTGTCGTGTAATTAGAAAATTATCGGGCACGACGATAATTAAGTCGTATGCACGCTTCGCTTCATTTAGCTGGAATACGACCGTCGTTGCATTTCGATTATTATCTTGATAACAATTAGACGCGAAGTACTGTTACAATCACTTTTAATCATCGCCAAGTTCTGATAGGATTTTTTAATAAAATTTAAGCACGATGATCCTTAGAAAATTGATCAGTTCTTGTATAACATTCAATGCATTCATAATGTTTGCTTAACAATTAGATTTTTCAAGAAAATTTATTTTATACGTGTATAATAAAAAAGGTAATAAGCTTTACATTATATATTGCATGTCTAAAAAAGGTTAACTTTTTGTTAAAACTTTAAAAGATTTCAGTAAATTATTCACAAAATGAGAAAAAAACTTTTACTGTCATTTATAAATTTTATGAACTTCCAATATTTAGAATTTTGACTTTATACTTCAATTTTAAAACTAATTAAAATTTTTCAATGATACAAGTTCATTTAAAAAGGTTTCTACTCCTTTCACTGAATAAAACAATTTAAACAATCATAAACTCAAAATCCACTTGCATTGAATGCACTATTAATTTAATATGTTATTTTAAATAACTTTAGAATTAAGCTTTCAATTTAGTTACACCATACACAAAAGATTTTTTTGTAAATTCAAAGCAACGAAAAATTTCAATGAGAATCAAATTTACATAAAGAAAATCCAATTCCTTTGACTAGTGCAAAATACATTTCTTGGTTTTCCAAAAACCTCCAATTACGCAAATTTGAACACTTCAAAAACGGAACTCGATTCCTCAGTCCTTCAACAGTCTCTTTCAACGAATAAAAATTTCAGCTCCTCAAAATTTCATCCCCAGCCAAGCTGATTATTATGGATTTAAAAAAAACTTTGCTAATCAGCAGCGGTGGAAATTACAATAAAATTAGCCTCCTTCCGATCCCGCTATCTCCCCTTTTCCCCCCCGCAGGCAAAATAAAAGTCAGCGTTTCGTCGGCAAAGAGGCTTTTCTCTCCATTGTTTCGAGCCCGCAAGCTTTTTCCTCCACGTACGTCCGATTCAATTACGGCGCTTAGTCCGCCCTCGTGCAGTTCTCTCTCTCCTCCGCGCTCGCGATAATTGTGATTTGCGCAACTTTCCGCGCGCGCAGCTCTTTGCCTTTGAGGACAGACGTAGCTTCGAGTTATCTTTTTAATCAAGCTAAGTTTCTGGATCGTTAGGAACGACTGTCTGATACGGAGCCCCGAGGAACTTTCTGCGTCCGTTCGTTCGCGCGATTTTTTCGCTTCCCTTTTTATTTTTTTTTCTAATTTTTTTACTGCCAAGTTGTAGTTGCCAGGCGAAGGGAGGGCTGAAAAGTTCCCGGCGAAATTTGACTTGTTAAATGTCGGACCTACTTTGTTCGCAGTTGGTAACCCTGCGCTTTATTGATAAAACTTTGGCTGTTTAGCGTAATGCGAACTGCTCGTTACGGGGAGTAGCCTTTGAGCAACGGAATTTTGATTGGAGCTTTTTATTGCAATATGCGAATTTTGCGAGGTGGAATTTACTCAAAATACAAAGAGCCATTTTTTTCAAAGCTAAATAGAAAATATTACGCCTTTCTCGTTCTACCTAAAACTACTATTTTGCAGATTTTATCGTATTCTGAAGAAAAACATAAATGTCTAGTAAATTGTTCATATTTTTGCAAAATACAATATATTTTATTCTTAAAGAATGCTTTCTGTATAAACAGAACACACTAAAAAAAATTTAATTAATAGTTTTGTTTTATTTTAATTTATAAGGTAAAACGAATAAACTATCTCAATTAACTGATGAAAATTCCAATTACCTCCAGCAAATGTTCATTAATTACATAATTTCTCCCCTTCGTAGCTTGTCCCTCGCCATAATTAAGTATCCGAACCGGCGCGTCTAAACAAGCCAAGATTTTTCCAATAGCCGTAAGGCAGCGCGGCAGCTTTATTTCATCAGGAATTAGAGAGCAGCTCTCTCTTCCTCGGGCAATTAGGTTAGCGTCGGTTTTTTGAGCCCGGCCTCACACGCCGCCGTCGGATCGATACTTAACCCCTCGGAAGACACTTTCCGCCTTTCGTGTCCAGGTTTGAAGAGCCCCTCCGTCTTACACGGGCCGATCGGCCCGTCTTTGTTACCAGAGCGATCTAATTGTCATGTTGTATCGATTCGCAGTAATCGTTTGACCCGGTTCCGCGGGCTGATATTAAAGGACTTCCTTCGTGTCCCCGGCAGATACCGGACTCTCGGGCTTTTTTAATGTGGGTATTATTCGCCGAGGGTATCGCCGTTATTGCTGGCTATCGAAAATAAACTCCTGTTATTACGACGGGGAGATACTTTCGAGATTGTTAGATTAGCTTAAAGCTCGTTTTTAATGCTAATGAACTGTTTTAGGTTGCATGTATACGTTGAGGGAATAAAGAAAGAATTAAAATATTGTTAATGCGAATAAAAACGAAAAAAATTTTCAAATAATTTATACGTGCACGTAAGAAGAATTGAAAAAGACACGCAAAATTTCCTGATACTTTATAAGACAGTAGAGACGGTTAGATTAAGTGCGCACATCATTTCCTTCGAAAACAAAACTAGCTCCGCTCTCATTAATTGCGCTCTTTTGTCATACGGCACACAATGACAAATGTTTACTTAATCGCTCGTGATTCCTTTTTCGTGACGCTCGCTTTGCCCTCAATAAGTCAATCAGTCAGCTTCTTGCGTCTCAGACTCGCGCCGCGCTGCGAAACCCATAAAAACAAATCCGCGACTCAAAACTCTCTCGCACCCCAATGGACAGCCCAATAATTCACTCGATCCGCGCCTCATCTCTCCCTTATCGCCCGACCGCGTAAATAAAAGCAGCAGGTGCGCGTTGACCGATCGAACCGAAAACGAACTTGTCAATCGGCGCCGGGAATGACGATAAGCCAGCCAGGAAGGCAGTAAATACATAAATTTATCCGGAGTCGGCCTCTCTCTCTCGAGACACTGAGTCACAGAGGATCGTAGAAACGTGAATTAAGATTCGATGACGCTTCGGAAAACTCACGGGATCGTCGACGGAGCTTTATCGCGTGTGGACGGGCACGTAAGCGAACGTCGCCATTTGCGATTTATTTATTTCGTCGACGTGCAAAGTGAAAATGTTTTTCGGATTTCAGGAGCTTTGATTAGATAGGCGATTAGATTTATTGGCCATCCCCTCGGCTGCAGATCTGCTAATTTTGCTTATTTTAGATTGCAGATAAGATTGTGATTAAAATTGAAGTAAAGGTGGATTGATTGATGGCTGGATGGGGACGTAAACGTATACAATTATTGTAGTTTTGTGCAAATTATTGAATTTTATGAACTCGCTGCGTAATTTATTTTGTACCTCGCCTTTTCTCTTTTAAGGAATTCGCAAACAGAGCAAGACAATGTAGATAAAGAACAACACCTCTCGGTCATATTTTTATAATTTACCACGTGCAAGACTTGCAGCGAATTCTGAGTCACCCATCGATAAGATTAAGCTTTTATTACATGTGTAGTCCCATTTGTCTAAATTGATCGCTCGTTAAACACACATTTTTACCGATAAAAAAACTCCTTTCGGCACGTAAGCATCATTATAATGTAAATCAGCGTGAGCTGCAACGGAGAAACTAATGATTTATCATCGGTCGACCAGCGCAAAACAAATAAGCCCGGCCGTCTACAAGATTTTCGCGCGGCTTACCTTCGCATGCGAAATGAAGCCGATTGTTTGATACATCGCGCCTCTGACGCTTTTAATGCGGCCTTATTCTAAAACTAACCTCGGCAAAAAGCCTTACTTTCTAGTGAATGCATTGGAGGTTCTTTGGGGTGAATCATCCGCCTCCCGGCGCCGCGCTGTCCTTTGTCATTATTTTTAATACAGCCTACATATTATAAGATCCGAGCGTCTTAAATCTTGTCATCGCTGACGCAATGTTGATATTATTTTGCCGCATGTAAATTCGATCGAAGGCCGGGATCTATATGTACGGAAACGTGGATTTAAGAGCGTACGCGTATAAAAGTTCTCGAATGTTTATTTTGTGTAATTAATGCGCGAACACGGAGTTTATCAATAAAATTGAAATGCACTGATTGCAAGTTATTGTGTTGTATTTTTATTGTTTTTTAAATGTTATTTTTAAATCGTAAAAGTAGCTAAACATTTACTTTGTTAACTTGAATTTCAGTTTTTTACTTTTTTTACATACATAATTATAAATATGAATGGTTTTATCGGAAATAGTTCACTATATTCATTCTCTTACATTATAAGTAGGTCACCTAAAAAAATGAATGCTCGTAATAAGACACCTACAATTTAAAATGTTATCGATATTCAACTTGACTTTAAAAGATGTGCCGAGCAGATAAGACTATACCCAAAGCAGGAAAGTTCGCGAAAATGTTGAAAAATTTGTCAAATCTTAATGTGGCCATTATGTAAAAAAGTATATTAGAGCGCCGACGTATAATGCCTCGAAATTCCGGCGAAATCCGGGCTTTAAGAGCGCGAATTTCGCGCGAGATACAAAGGCCATAATTCCAGATAAGAATATTAGGCTCCGTTATACGTTAGGTGCCATAAAATTTTACGAGCGCGGCAGAGATGATCTCGAAAAAAGCCTTTTGTTCCCCGGGAAAAAAAAATTTGACTTTGCTAAATTAGACAGGCCACTTCGGTCTATTATCCTCGGCGTGATTGATAACGGTCGTTAAATCGGACACGCGTTAATTACCGTAATAAGAATTATCATTTTGTTGCGGCGCGTTACGTAAATGGGCGAGCTTTTATTTGACCACGTCAAACCCCCCCGACTATAAAATCTATTTCGACCCGCGAGAACGGCGTCGATCGCTAAAATTACAAGCTATCGACATTTCCATTACGATCTAAAATAAGGAGTAGCCATCGGCACAAGAAAAACAGGTGCACTTGCACTATTTTAGAGCTGAAATTGGCGATGCAGTTTTTTTTCTCCGAGTTTAAAAGGCAAAAGTCGCCGCTAATTGAATTTATCTATCATAGACAGCTGTCGGACGTTACGGTGACTCACTGGCGTCGATCTAAATTTGAAAACTAAATAAACGAACGACGCAGATGTCGTTCGACCAAACAACAACATCAATTGCTTGCATCTTTCGGCGCAGTTTTCCGCTAAGAAAGGGGTAATAAAAAGGCCTGCCGCAATCGATCGTCAAACTCGATTCGCTCGCTTTTGGCTTATCGCATAAGCTTCCCCGAATGAAAGCGCGTAACGAAGGATTGATAAAAATCGAGGGCGGAGGGGAGCCAGAGGAAGTGATTTACGCAAGACGTCGTCGCCGTTTTTTTGTGACGGGGAACTTGATTGTGTGTATCAGAGATTTGGTCGGCTGATAAGATTGATCTTTTGTTTAAATTTCATGCTCGAAAACATTTATAAAAGCGTTTTTCCGCATCTGGAAAACTGGAGATTTGTCAGATTGGGAAGATTATTGATAAGGAAAAGTTTGTTTGTTTTAATGAATGTTGATAACTGCTATTAATTTTAGCTTTAAAATGTTTTCAAGATCGCTCCTCTCATCAAAATATTTTGAGAGTTTTATCAATTCTAAACTAAGGCATAAATAGAAATATTTACTTGTTTTCGCTTCCCTGGTGGAAATGGACAACATTTCTTACCTAGGAAATAGGTAGCAAAAAAAAATATTAAGTAGGAACAAGCTAACCTTTTTAGAATATAATTTCCTAGCATGAAACGCTTTTTTTCACATGAACTAAACATTTAATAGAATAAA